>JASDQU010198864.1:0-12489 GCA_032191745.1 Picea mariana
GTACCATAAACAAGTGCATCAACCATGCACCAACCTGTACCAAATAACCTGTAATCAACCTGTACCATAAAAAAGTGCATCCAACCATGTACCAAGTATGTACCAATCATGTGTCAACTACTCATCAACTATGACTCATCAATATGTACCAACATCATCAACTATACACCTCATGCATGTGCCAACTCATCAACTACTTGTCTCAACCATGTACTCAACATGTACCTTAACCAAAATCCCTCATCAATTTCATCATCCAAATCTGATTTGTAGCTCTGTAATAGATTACCTGGTGTATATCATCACATTCCTACAAATATTCCTTAACTTCAACAATAAGAGACTAGCATTTTCATAAAACTTTTCTTTAGTCTCACATGCCTAGTTTTGGATTAGTCAACAACCCTAACTTGAAGTAATCATAACTTTGTACCTGTAATGTATAAAGATTTGAAACTGATACACAACGTTCTTTAGTGTGTTTTATGCAATTCCTCTAGGTGTCACTACTTTGAACCTCTCAGAAAATGAGTTATAGAAAAAATGGCATACCTTGCTGAATTCTGTCTTATTCTCGAGAGCGACCTTGTAGAGCATGCCCCACATGAAATGTTTGTTGAATTGATCTGAAATTGTTACAAAGCATACTACATACTATACCCTAACCAATACATTTGGTTTCACTAAATTTGGATCTGTTATGAAGAAGTTATGACGTTTTTACCCGAAACACTTGTTTTTGACTAGTTTTAGGACTAGCCACAAACCCTATTTTCCACAGAGTGTAACTCCAAAAATACAATGACCCACAAGATGAATTTTTTACCACACATAATTGGATATGTTTTATCAATGGAATAGCAATTTCACGGTCTGAATCATTATAGAAAATTTTTTTATAGTGAAAATGGTGAGATGACCTGTAAATAACATACCTTAGAAAGCACCATCAAAAGAATTTATCCTTCCTTGCATTTCAGCCTTCTTTTCTTCACCTTCCCTTAGAATTTCAGCTTAGATATCCTTGGTTACCTCAGACACCTATAGATATTCAATATGCTCAACTTTCATTAAAATGAGAGAGCCTTGCCTCTTATTTATACTCTCCAAGTAGCTTCCTTAAAAACATCTTCTAGGTCACTTGGTCCCACTTTCCTTATTTTAGGGTTAACCCACTTCTAATTTCTCCATTAAATTTATTATTGAAATAATTTATTTTGTATTCAATTTGAATTATAATACACTCATTACTTCACTTTATTATTTACCTTTTAAAATCTCTTAAACCACTTTGATCTTTTGGGGCTTCTAGATGACATATGAGGGTCCTCCAACTTCGTAAGGCCATAAATCTCAAACCGTGAGGAGTTATGTGACGTTCCACATACCACCAGAAATAGAATGACATGTAATATACATATAGAATAGTATTATCTTAAAATATATCATAACTCATACCGTTATCCATCAAACAAACTTGGGTCCATTACCCAAACCTGGGGTCTTCAACTTCTCATGGCCATAACTCTCTAACCGTGAGGAGTTATGTGACGTTCCACATACCACCAGAAATGGAATGACAAGCACTATCCATCTATGATAGTTTACTTGAAAAATTCATTGTCCTTCATGTCATTATTCCACAATTAAGCATGGGTTCTCTAACTCCACAAAGTGTCTTCCCGTGAGGGCTTTCACCATAAGGGGACCACTTTGGAGTTCATCCATCTTTACTTCTTATGAACCATGACAAGAAAATAATGAGACATATTTACATCAAACAATATTGGGTCCATTACCCAAACCTTTGTGTTGTGGGGCTTTCTTCAAGGGTTGACATCAATGACAACCAACCTTAATCAACAAGTGCAACACTACTTATATGATAAGAACCTCATATTCCAATTTCACCCATTTGTATCAATACACCTTTCAACTTGCCTTATAACCTTACCAAAAACTCTTAGGTATCCAAACAAATTCTCCACTAGTTCAATATTTCTTGTAAGATAATAACCTCAAATTCCAATTGCACCAACTATATTGATGCAACTTTTAACCTATCTTCTTAGCTTACCTTGAAAACTCTAACAAGCTCAAAACAAATGCTCCACTAGCTCCACAATGTTGTACCCATTACAAATAAACTTCGATTCTAACCTCAAAGTTTCATTTTCCCCACTTCAACGTGCTTTACATCTACCTTATACAATTTGCAATGTTGCTAGTCCTCTCTGATCTTACAAAGACTCCATTAATTACATCAAATAAGTGCACTCACATTTCTACAATACATAATTTTTTAAACAATTTTAACACAATAAAACTTATGAACAAATGATAATATTTCCATTGTCGTCCACAACCTCATTAAGTGTACAAATTATTTGATGATAGATCTGGACTACGAATTGAAAGTTTTATTCATAAAAAAATGGTTTGTACTCATTCGCTAGTGCCTTTTTTTTTAGAAAGTGCATTTCTTATTCCACTTCATCATTTTCCTCCAATTTCTCATTGGCTCTTCTTCTTATTCTATACATAATAAATTAATTATTCGCACCTAAAAGATGAGACTGAAACAACATTACTATATATATACTTGGTGCTTCATATACACCTAAGAATGTGCTTACTTTACTTGGTGTTTAATATGGTTGTGCTAGTCTTGATTGGATTCCATCCATATGCCACCTTTCTCATCAAATGGAATAAAACTCATTATGAAATGATTGTTGCAGGGAAAGTGAGCTTGTGCTCCGTTTAATGTTGCCTTGTGTGAGTAGTTGTAGTTGTTTTCAATGACAAACATTGTGTGAGTAGTTGTAATTGCTTTATCTTAGTAAATACAAACATTGCTATGTACCAGACTTTCTGCTTTGTGTTGTCATTTCATTCTCACCCCTTTTGCATGGCTATGTATGACATGCGGTTGGATAGGTCTCTTATTTATGAATGGTTCATGACATAGCATTGACATGCCATGTGGAATGTAATCGAACACATGTCTACATTATTAAACATATAATGATGTCAAAATATCACCATTATTGTTTAAACAATGCACAACTCTCTATATAATTATATTTATCTTATAAAAAACAAATAATTAAAAAATAAGTAAGAAAAACTCATTTACCTAAAAATGTTGCAATATAAAATACATACAGGTGCAATCTGAAGATACATACATGTCACTAATTCAGTTAAGCAAAAACATAAACATATATACAATGAACACAACTCTAAAGTGTCATACCAAGACACCTTATTAGTCCCTGCCTCGCTAGGGATTATAGCTTTCGGTTAGGGAGTCAAAAGAACTTCACTATTTATTAATGTCCTCAAATATGAAACCATGTCCAAAGTTTCAATATAATTTGAAATATCATGTACAAAGTTTCCATATAATTTGAAATAGAAAACAATTTTATTTTTTTCATTTATAAAATTTCATATCTCTAATTTCTAATTGGTTTATAGCTAGGTGATATGATATTATTCCTTTGGTGTATGTCATTTCCTTTTTGGATATGTTGAAATTAAAAGTTTCCATATAATTTGAAATAGAAAACAATTTTATTTTTTTCATTTATAAAATTTCATATCTCTAATTTCTAATTGGTTTATAGCTAGGTGATATGATATTATTCCTTTGGTGTATGTCATTTCCTTTTTGGATATGTTGAAATTAAAAAATGAATTAAAAAATCAAATTTCTAATTCACCATTTGGGTAGGCTCTGAAACTGTAGGCATTAAATTCTGACAATTCTGTAATGGAAGCTATGCAGTAGTCAGAAATTTCATCATTCTTTTGTCTAGACTTGTCACCTTCTCACAAATTGGCCACTATGACACCTTTGTTGGCTTACCACGGCTATCCCTAATCGTCTCCATCTCAAACATATCATAGTTCGGCTCTCCATCATTTGGGAGTTGGACCATAAAATATGTCATGTAACATTGAGTATCTCATGCCTTATTCATGTACTTTTATAGCATGGAGATCATATACGTGTCCTGCTTCCGATATAATTCCAATGGCTATGGCCAACGCAGAGTCCATGACTATATTCTAGGGTTCGATTCTGATAATTTCAAAAGAGAAAAAACTAGTCATAATCCTGAGCATGAACACTTCAATTTTTTTTACAATATTCAAGTGTCTGTGTCGGATACATAGATTCACAGTTAAATCCAAATATAATACATGGATGATGGAAGAATGTATGACGTACCCGCCATGATGTGATTGTGTAGGGGGCCTTCTAAAAACTGAGATAGACCGGTTGAGCTCCATTCCCAGTTCCAAGAATCCAAAATACATCGAAACTAAACCTCACAGGTTCAATTCCCACGATGGAGCCTCTTCATCAAAGAAGGTACCAAGGGTTTGATGGCTAGTTGTGCAATGATCATAAGATTGTGTGTTCGTGGTTTGAGGTGCTTGTCCATGATGTTGCTTGATCAATCGATGTACGACAACTTTTACTGGTCGGTGTAAAGTCCCTTGCAACTTTTGGTAAGTGGCTAGGCTACAATATCTTTGTCCATTTCGTTGGAACTATATTTTATTGCTTCATTATTTTCCTACCAAGAATAATAAAGGAAATATGTACATTCATAACCTACTAGGTTTCAAATCCCACTGATAGTTTGGTTTTTCCTCCAGTGGTTCGTCTCTCTTCCCAGATAAAATTTTCACTATTAATACATAGATTTAGCTTAAAATAGAGAGGTGCAAAATGCTCTAAAGATGTTTCTCAATATTTATTATCACCCACAACAAATCCAGCTGAATTTTTCCAATCTGTTGATTACTCGGAAATCCTATCATAAATGATATTGCTTACAACAAAATACGATCTAAGTATTTTGCAACAGATTTTACGCTTCCGTTGGGACTGGTTTTACGCTTCCGTTGAGATTGGTTTTATATATTTCATGGAGAAAAATCCAATGGACTATCCATCTAGTTGATTGTATTGCAGCAACAAACCTTCCTTGTCCATAATTAACTGACGTTTTCCAGCTTCAAGAGGTCCTCCAATTTTCTTGTGCATTCTAATTTGTAGCATCTCCTCTATGACATCAACAATTATCTACACAGTTTCGTTGTCATATTTCGGTTGATCAATTTCATAACTCCTTGCACACACTTTGAACAACTCGAAACAAGGATGAGTCAGGTAACATGACCTGTGCAAACCCCGAAATCCAAGCTTTGCTCAAAATAACATCTGTCACCCTCTTTTTGTGTCTCATATGATCACCACACATGTTCTCTGATAGTTTAAGGACTATTTACTACTGTGATGTGGTGTCCATGGTTTGGGTGAATCAATTCTTAAAATCCAAGCTTTTCCCATAATAACATCCCCCACCCTCTTTTTGTGTCTGAGATGCTCATTGTCCATGTTCTCTAATAGTGTACGAGTTATTTCTTACAGTGGTGTGGTGTCCATGGTTTGGGCGAATGTGTTGTAAATACTTTTCATCAGGTAAACAAGCATTAGCTTTATTTTATAGGTATTATAGACATTTTTGGCAGCAGAGGCAGTTTATGTTGTTTGATATTGAGACACAAGTATGGAGAATTCAAAGTATTTACATATTTTTACAATGAAAAATACTCGTAGAAGCAAGAGTTTGTGGTCATTTTGGGATGGCGTTTGGCGAAGTGCAACTAAATTTTATGAAAATCAAGAGAAAAGTATGGAATTTGAACTTATTACCCGGTGCTGCTTTCCATTTGGAGTGCTTGCGTGAAGTTTAGTATGCATGGGTGCTCAATTGTTGGTGCTCCACTCATCTTTCAAATTTGAGAGGTGAAATGAACTAACCAGCATGGCCTATTCATGATGTGATCGCTTTTGCGGTGCCATCTTCATGTTTTCTTCTCCTAATACAAAACCATAGTTTCATTTTCTGCAATTTTTTTCTTGACATAAAAAACTTAGTTTAAGATGGACTTTCAAAAGAAGACTGTGTTTATGCTCAATAGTGTGACATTTGTTGAGTTGGAGACATTAATTGCTACGTGCTAGAGCCAACTGACACATGTGGAAATTTTGGGAAATTCAATAAAGTACGGAATGGAAAATTTGGGAAATTCAATAAAGTACGGAATGGAACTTTTTAGCAAACATAGTGCTTATCCACTTGTTTTCTAACCAACATACAATGGAGGACCACCAAGTTGTCCATTATTGAGGACACTCATAAAACCCATTAACTTTTGAATGGATTATAAGCCTTATCCACTTGTTTTCTAACAAACATACAATGCAGGACCACCAAGTTTGAAGATCTTGGGGGACCACTAACCACTCACACATGGAATTTTGTACATCGATGTCTAACTAGTTGAACTAACTTTTCAACTTCATTATCTAATCCAGTCCTTTGTTACATTAACTTCAATATAACAGAAGAATATTTTTTTAAATGGATTATATATGTGAAATCTATAACATTATATATAATAAATGAGAAATTTATTTTATTTTTCAATGGAAAAACTTTATATTCATAACGGATAAATAAATATACATGTTGCAGTTCCAAAAATTAGGACTACTAGTGTTGTAAGCACTCTAGTATCACCCTTCCAATAAAAAACTTTCTCTTCCAAACTTAAATTGAATGTATTTATACATTCATATTAATCAACATATATAAAGGTTTGTATGTTACATCTTATACACATACAAAAAAGCCATAATTCCATACAAAAGTTATGTATATCAACATTTAAAGCCATAATTCTATCAATTATGTCTCCTCAATTTTAATTTATATAAGTGTATATGAAATTTAGTACCCACTTAACAACTCAAAAATGAATTGTATTTTTTAATAAATAATAATAAATTTTCATATTTTTATACTAAAACATTCCATACAAAAGCTATGTATATCAACATTTAAAGCCATAATTTCATCGACTATGTCTCCTCAATTTTAATTTTTAAATTTATGTAAGTGCATATGAAATTTAGTCCCCACTTAACAACTCAAAAATGAATTGTATTTTTTAATAAATAATAATATATTTTTATATTTTTATATTAAAACTTGTCAAATTCAACCAATCCATCAAGACACTTCATCTCAAACATAACTCAAATATGTCGCTCACAACAATACATTTCTAAAATAATTATTCAATTGAAAGTAAAAATATTTATGACACACTTTGTATGGAAAAAAACATTCCACATAAAGGTATATACACTTGATCATTTCTTCTTATCAGATGTATTTACTATCATCATTCATGGTGATATCATGACATATTGTTCATACAAAGATATGGATTCTTAACAAATTGTGATTCTCAACTTTAGCCATTCTATATGTGTATAGAATAAGAGTTATAGTCATTTTATATGTGTATAAAATAAGAGTTATAGTCATTTTATATGTGTATAGAACCAGAGTATTAACATGGAACAAAATTTTGATGTAAGGATATGTTGTTGAAGTAAAATAGTGTGTAGTATCAAATAGATAATAATCATAAACTAAAGAGAGTTTACAAAACATGATACCAAAACCACCAATAATGTTAATATTAGAGTGAGGAAGAAGGGATTGGCACCCCGAAACCAATAAAAACTAAGATAATCATGCAACAAAACTATATTTGAGAATTTTGTCATCATACAATCTTTGAAATGTTCTTCCAAGTGGTTGTATTTTCTTTCTCCATTATGACCCTCTTCATTGTCCTTTGTCTTCGAGAATGAAAGTTCATAGGAGTTCGATGTGTACATTATCTAACAAAGATAATTGCACAACTCCATATGACTTTGTAAGGAGTATAATGGATTGTCGAGCGTTTATGATGATTACTAAATTTCAAGTGTATTTGTGGGGATTCATTAAATAGCATGCAATTGGTCGAAATTTTGAGGCCAACATGCATAAACATTAAGAATTATTTCATATAAATGCACCTTTTAAATTATCTTCTTGACTTACCAAACACTTTAAAGGGCTCCAAACAAACACTCCACCTATAGCATTGTTTATATAATAAGAACCCATATTCCAATTGCACCCATTGTGTTAATGCACCTTACCAAAATCTCTTTAGGGATAAAAAAAGTGCTCCACTCATTAAATATTAGGGATCCAAACAAGTGCTCCACTCGTTAAATATTGTTTGTATGCGAAGAACCTCATATTTCAACTACACCCAAGTGTATCAACACACCTTTTAATTTATCTATATTTCTGGCTTACCCAAAACTCTAACAAGATCCAAACAAATGCTCCACTAACTCAACAATGTAACACCATTGCAAATAGGCTTTGATTCTAGCCTCCAAGGCCCCCTTTATCTCACTTCAACATGCTTTACTTCCACCTTTTACAATTTAGAAAGTTGTTGGCCCACTCTGATCTTATAAAGACTCCATTAATTGCATAAAAAAACATACTCGCCTTTCCACATTGAACAATTTTTAAACATTTTTCACACAATAAATTAATGAACATATGAGATTGTTTCCATCATCATTCATAGCCTCATTGAGGGTAAACAAATTTGATGGTATATCTGCACTATTGATTTAATCATCCATCACATTGAAAATAATTATTAATCAATTAATCATAATCATGCCTTCTTCTTGCAATTTTTCGTTGCCTCTTCTTCTTATTTTATGCGCAATAAACTATTAATACCCAAAATACGATATTGAAGAAAAATTACTATAGATACTATTAATGCCCAAAATACGAGATTGAAGCAAAATTACTATAGATACTTTGTGCTTCCAATATGGTGAAGAATGTAGACAAAACACATTTAATTTGGTTAGTCTAGTCATAATTTGATTCCATCCCTTGTGCCACATTTCCCATAAAATGTAATAAATAACAATGTCACCATGAAATTATTGGTGTGTGATAAGTCATCTTGTGCTCCTTGCCTTGTGTGATTAGTTGTAATTCATATCCCTTATTGAATACAAACCTTGTTATGTACCATAATCATTTTTTCATCACATTCCTACCCCGTAATCCATGGTTGTGTACTATGATTAATTCTTAAAGTGTATATTATATTGATGAAAATACCTCATGCATGTTTAATTCTATACAAGTGTTGCATGGCAGCGTAGTCCCTGCCGCCATGCAAGCTCTAAAATGAAAAATGTATTGGATTTACAATTTGAGTTAAAAAAAATTTACCAACTAAATGACCTAAAGAAATATGCTTGTATAGGAACTATAGTCACCTGTTGCCTATGACATGAACTAATAAACTATTTGTGAATCAAAATTTCAAAGAAATGAATAAAGTTGAAGGATGACCATAGGCATTGGTATTCCCTAGCGCATTGTTTCCTAAACTTTTGCGCAAAATAAAATTGACTACAGAAAGCACCAACAAAATTCTTGAATAATGAATAACATCACCTTAAGTCACACAATTCATGAATAACGAATAACATCACCTTGAGTCACACAGGTGTATTTTAAGCCACCTATTTAGATATTGAAATAACCCTCGTGGAACCCAATCATTATGCCATAAGCATGTAAAGTCAAGTTATATTTGATAAGAATTCATGTGAATGCATGTCATAAGCATGTTAAATCAAGTTATATTTGATAAGAATTCATGTGAAAATTCATGTGAATGCATGCCATAAGCATGTTAACTCAAGTTATATTTGATAAGAATTCATGTGAATGCATGTTAGCTGCCATGATATTCTATTTTACTACTATATATTTTTATTGCTCACTTTGTCATCCATCAAAACAAAATTGCAATTAGAAAAATGGTTTGGGTGGTGTAATAATGATAGGAAGGAAATATAATCTATTGATCTCAGGGGGAAATATATTGGATTTTCATATCGTCCATCACCATTCCACAGTCACATACCAACTCGATCAAATGGATCTTTCTTCAGAAACACGTGTTCCCCTCGATCTCCCCAATCTAAATTAGTTGTTTTCCCATCAAGCAATCTGAGGAGCTTAGTCAAAGAGGAGCGATATAGTTCGGGCTGGGGTACCTGCTGCCAATCAATCTACATAAGGTGCATTCATATTTTCTCAAAACCTGAGAATGAAGGTAAATAGGGTTTCCTCCATACTTTACACCATCTGGATCAATTAACTGTAATTTTATATCAACGTTGTATGTGTCTCTGAATTGAGCAGCTACATGGCCATTGCGACAAAAATAGCCCCTTTGCCTCTCCTTTGGAAGAATCATAAAATAGCCCCATAATCGAAAACTAACCTCGTCTCAAAAAGGGTGAGGGATTTCTCGCTTGCCCAAGGTAGGAAGTCAAGGCAAGACCACAGTATACCACTACTATTGGCCACACTCTACCACTACTATTGTATTGATTATTATCATGATTATGGAAAGGATTGCTACTAATATTCGACCATCTTAATTCTTTTGCATTATCGTACAGATTTCAGAGGTATTCTATTGGCCTATAAATCTGCATGACATGCCTAAGAACTATCTTTAAACATTGCATAAAATTAGTGGGGATAATGAGATTACTAACATGTTTTATTTCCTATTTTCAAGTAACAACCTTGCTTATGTTGCATGGCGCACCACCCTTCACTTGTTACACTTGTTTATTGCAGAGCACCAACTTTCATTCGTTGCATGCCTTGGAAGATGCACAGGGAAAGATGTGATTTACATGTATGGCCAACTAGCATAACATGGCTCAAGAAAGGATCTACACTTTTGATATGAATCATCATATATGAATAATTAATTATTATTATGTGAAATGTCGTGTCTTTTTACCACAATGAGTTGGAAGCTTGCATGGAATGACTTTGTCCCACCGACAGTTCAAATATTTCCTGCAATGAATGTTATAGAAGTGGACGATGGCTAAGCCACTGCTGCACTCAGACATTTACAATGGAAATCACTACTGCACTCAAACATTTACAATGGAAAATGATCCTCTTATTAGGTTCTTTGTGATGCATTTCAGGTAATCATTTAGATCTTCAATGCCCTCCTTCCTTCCGATGCTTCTGGATTCTGTATTTTGTATTATTCTCTCATTTCTATGCTTTCTCATGGATCATGCAATGCACCACTAGTTTGATCTTGTTTGTGAGAGTTTCAACTGATATTCTTTTGTTGTCATTTGACACCCAAACCTGGGGCTATAATCACAATAGATCCCTATCTTGGAGAGGACGATATGATGTTTTCTTTAATTGACGGTTGTGTTGATGCTTACTTGATTCGTATGATTGAGAGGACGATATCCATTATTTTCTATAATGGAGGTTTGTGCTTAGAAGTAGTATTGCGCCTATGTAGGTATTCCACTTGACTGAACCTCCCATTCCACTGTTCCCATTGGGTTTACCTCATTTACAAGTTGACTCTATGGCAGCAACAAAAGGCGATCTTGTGCTATACTCTGGTGATCCTTTGCCTACCTATCGAGGCACACAAACTCCCATCATGTCCCAGATCACATTCCATAGATGTAACAACCCTGGTTAAATAGATGCATAGGGATTATTAAGTAAAATTAATTAGATAATTAATTGTCCTGATATGGTTTTAGTTAAACAATGATTAGTATTAGTAATATTAATTAATTAATTGTTTATAACTTTTCAATGATTTGGGTAATAAATTAAGGGGCTTAATAACTTTAATTTAATCCTTATGAAACTTTACATATGACAGGTTAAGGATAAGATAATAAAGGAAAGGATAAGATAATAAAGGAGGGGATAAGGTAATAAAGGAGGGGATAAGGTAATTAATGGAGGGGAGGAGAGTCAATGAAGGGGGAGATATGATGGGGAAGAGTCCTACGGAAGAGGGATCATTATGAAAATTTGGGGAGGAAGAATTATTTTTGAGGAGAGGACTGGATTTCTGGTTTACATATTTTTCTGGTGTTGGGAGTTTGGTTTTGGTGTTTTGGTGAACCAATGCAGGGGGCACCGAGTTGCTGGAGGTTTTGGGCATGGGGGCCAGGATTCCTTACGGTATCCTGGAGCTAGGGAGCCAGACAGGCTACTCCTAGCTGGCTAGGTGGTTAGTCAATTTGGACAGGTTTTGGTCAAAGCAGCAGGCTGGGAAAAGCAGTAGGCTGGACAAAGCAATAGGCTGGACAACCAAATCAGCGGGAATTAGCATCAGGAAGACGTATTTTATTTTATGTATTATAAGGAATATGTAGTGTTATGTGGTTGTTCGTAAGATTATTAGGATCTGTTCATAAATTTTATTTAAGCTGAATGGTTATATGCTAGTTATGAAGTTATGAAAATGTTCGGATAACATTTCTTTAATTTTTTTTTGTTTTTGTTTTATAAGGCTCTGTTGAGAAGAACCTTACACATTGTATCAGAGATTCGTTCACAATTTGGAGCCTTAAGGGCCTACCCACCTAACCACTTGTAAGAAGGAAAGTTAGAATTGAAATTGTTCAACACTAACCTAGAAATT
>JASDQU010198865.1:0-12355 GCA_032191745.1 Picea mariana
TTGTCATATCCTTCAATGCCATCGATGTTTTTCTACTCTTCTACTAATTTATATGTACTTGTTGTGATTCAACCATGTATTGGTATTTTTCCAAGGCCCCTAACAATGAAATATTTTCCTCTATAATCCTACAATGGTTATCAATTGGGATTCCATTTCCACAAACAACAAACTCGTGAATCATGTTGTATCCCACCATTGTGTAGGCATCCATTTATTCTAGGGAAGCAATAATATTGGAATCAACAAATGCAATCTCAATGTTTCCTCCACTGTTAATTGTAGGAACTTAAGACTTGGAAGATCACATGACTTTAGGCCACATTTTCCAATCATCCACTCTATCTCTTCTTGCACACTCTTTTATCACAGTAGATTTGTTAGCGTCTCCAATGTTTCCCTATCGAAACTAATTTTCAAAGTATTAATTCTAGTAGTCAAGATATCCAAAAGATGGGAATTTTTGTCATCTCCCTTGATTAATTATATGTTTGTGGCATTGTACCTCTAAGATATGTCAAGCATCATGTTTACAAAATCATTCTCATTTTCCTCACCCATTTTACTTCCTCCTTTCAATTTGTTCATTTATAATCTCCTCCCACAATGCATCAAATTCTTTGTGCACTTTCTTGATGTGCCCTCCAATGTCCTACAAATCCAACTACCCTACACAAGAAATGAAATCTTTGATATAAAAATCATTGGCTATAACACACAAACTATGCATAAGTTTCCCCAATCCTCTAATGCCCACCAACTTAATCAACAAGGAGTAGAGAAGACAATAAAGCAAAGTAGCATGAGGAGTTGGGCTCGGTGGTTGCAACAACAATTACCTATATTCATGCACATGTTGACCCATCATCCCCAGATATTTGTTCCCATTTATGACCCAAACCAAGCCAAACCAATATATCTCTCTCAAATATTAATCGAGCTTGTGTTGTTATAGGTGAGTTTTTTTTTGTTCTTGGAGACTCATACCTCAGAGCTACATGGACATTATTGTCCATATAGACAACATATCATATGTTTAATGGTTTTTTCAATTGAATGCAAAAGAGTCCTTCATATGTTTTAGCGGGGTTAAACGACAATTTGAAAAATAACAACAAGAAGATTGGTAACTTAGCCCATGGGTGCTTGACCTTGTTGACCAATATATTATCATGTTCATTCATAAAGGGGGTTTTAAAATTGTGAAAAATAGAGTCAATATATTGTAGGTATTACGGGGGGGATGTGATCTACATGGGGGTTTATAGGTATTGGGGTGTATAAAAAGAGGTATCTAGTAAAAATAGGAGATATCTAGTAAAAATAGGTCTTTTTATTGGAAATATGTAATGGGAGGGAGGTTCAACAAAAATATTTCTGGAGGTATTTATCAATATCTACTAAAATTAGAGGTATTCTTTAATATTCCACAAACACACATGCTATGTCACAGATTCACTAAGTGGAGACCCCATGAATTAACCTAACTAAACTTGTCATTTTGAGACACCTGGCACTAATGCCCTAGGTAGTATCTAGTCACATGGAAGAGGAAGGTAGTGAGAGTTGGAGTTGTCAATGAATCTAAAAAGTCTAGACACATTTTACAATTTGTAAACATCACATGGAGTAGTAAAGAAATAATGACCAATATACATTTCTTTGAAAACATTGATATATTCTCTTTGTGCTCAAGATGATGTCATAATGGTGAACCTCACCTGTTAAAAGAATCCCCACGCATAGCATGATTGCATGGTGGGAAACGATGTGTTCCCCGTGGAATATACCACTAGTGACAACCCCAATCCCCCAATCCCCTTCCCTTTTTTGAGTGAGTGACATTCACTAAGTGACAAGTTTCATAGTTTGCTCACACTAAAAAATGTCTTCTCTGGCATATACTTGTCACCTTTATCACTGCGACATTAACACATTGTACAAACATGTGTCAAAACACTTAGACTATATAAGGTGGTGGGTGGGAGTGAATATTAATATATATAAAATTTTGGATAAGTATAGAAAATGCATTCACTTTATTGATAACCTCAGGCAACAAAATCAACAACATGTCAACAAAAATGGTGGATGAATATCAAAATGATTCAATATTTGTGGAGGGGTTTTTATGTAAAAAAACAAGACAATATGTCTATGTCAACTGCAAAGTCTCAAATACTCAATTTCTACAAGGACATTGATCCAAGGCTCACAAGATGAAGATGAAAAATATGCTATTATAACTGAAAGTAGTAGTACCCACATAGTTGTATGGGCCTAGAAAGGCCACCTTTGTGTCCATATTGTCCAATATGGGGATTGAACTTGAGACTTATTGTATAACAAAATAAAGGCTAAACCAACTCCCCCAACAAGAAATCACATTCCTATAATGTTCCAAAAAATTATTAACTTGGTCAAAGTTCATAATTATGGGAGAACTCCTAAGGAAACTAATTCTCTAGTTGATATGGGTAAAAGAAAGAGAAACAAATCAAATATGCATTTATGATTTGTTATCTAAACTTGATATTATCTATTGGACCGCTTGTGTTCCACTCTCTTTGATCTATAGATGAAGATGAAGAATTAACAACAACTAATCAAACCAATGTAAGCATGTTCAATAGTTCCATGAATAAATAATATAGAGCTACCTTGTCAAGATCAAATAACAATATTTTTGAAGACCTCTATCTATTTGGAAATCAACAATATTCCATTGGCCATTAATTCCTAGATAGAAGTATGATATACAAATCAAAATGATTACAACCCAATAGAATAGGATTCAGATTATCTAGGATTTGACATTTCATATGTTGTTTTCTTTAAAAATAAAACTTCAAATTTTTTTTTAAGTCTCCCTTCCTTGGCTTGCACATAACATTGATTAAACATAAAATTTGGTTATAGTGAGAAGAATTAGGGACACACAATTGATATTTTTACAACATAATCTAATTAGAATATGGTTAACGATGAGGACATTTGGCTATTGGAGTGTGTTGGAAACCTAATCCGCTTAGGGTTACAGTATTCCTCACTTGACAAAATGTGAAAGGTCAAGTGATAGTGTAATGGTAATTAGTAGTCCAAGAGACTTTGAAAGATGAATCCAATGATCATTTAGATGTATTTATATCTGTATCATATTAATGATAAATGCACTACACACTGATCTATTTTTGTGTGTATAACAATGGTATCAAAGCACCTGGTCCTTAGGGCCTAATTTGCTATGGTAGTTGTCCATAGCATCTAAGTGTGTCCATAAACACCTCATTCTCTTGGGCGTTTTCATTATCTTTCAAAAAACACCTCTGTCTACCTATCAGTTTGAGCCCCTTTGCCTGCAAGTCTGTCCATGTGTCTGCATGGGCGATTCCTCTCCCCTCGCATGCAAAAAACACCATTCTACCTTTTCTGGTCTATTCTTTGTGCAAAATGATTCTCAGGTCTATTCATAAGTAGATTTTCATACTCCTCGATCCACATGAAATCACTCTTAGAGCGTTAGGTTTTATGATTATGGTTTTGATGCTATAGATTTCTCTCATTCCTATATCCTTCCAAAATTATGGTTATCGACGAACAAAATATGATTGCTAATATTCTTTTATTGTGCATGGAGAGAGTTCCTTCAATTTTGCAGACAATTACCTAGTTCATACTTTCGATCCTCCGCCATTGTAACTCCGATATAGTTCTCCACACAATTAGGGGTTTTTATTCACTCATCCCAAGTCGAACAACTTTCCAGAGGTTTATGCAAAGACTAGAAACATGAGTAAACCTGGTACTTCACACCGTTAAGATGGATTTACAACCTTTAACCTTCAACATTGAATCCCATTGAAAACCCTACCAAAGATCCATTTTTCTCGTTCTAATACTGAGAATGCTTCCTTTCAACTTAGTTGTTGGGAGATTTTGGTCCTAAATTCTGCACCTGACTGCTAAATGGCAAAGCTAGGCCACCTCAAGTTTGGAATGGTTAGTTTTTTATTTTGTTGGTCAGTTAGAGGGTAGGTTTAGCAAGAAAAGAACATGGTTGAGAAGACGAAGTTGTTGCTGTCTAAGATCAACATTATTGATAAGATTATACTCCTCATGTTCTCCTTGAGACAACTCATTGGGATCATATGCTTCATAACAAGCAGGAGCAAGTAAATCCCCTTGAAACTGTTGATCGTTTTCTTGGATAAAAAACTCTTTGACATAATTAAAAACAACAAGATGATCATAGAAATCCAATGGCTGTAAATTCCTCTCTGTAGCTTCAAAAGAAGAATCAACATGCTCAAGAAAATCCTTATTTTGCTTAACTATCTCTTCACAACTAAAATCCTTATATTTATTGCTATGACAAGAATACATTTGTTCAAATTCCTCACAACATTCATCATAATTCAAATCAGCTGAATACATCCCTTTGCAATAAGAATTGAATGCATCATAAAAATCACTTAATGAAACAATACTAGCTTCAAGGAGGGAATTACACCACTCACAGGATTTCCCTTCCAAGGATTACTTGAACATATCGATAAGAACATCTTCATGGAAAATACCAAGCCTATGCATGCACTCATGAAAATCCAAAATATTCTCAGCAGGACGATCATACTTGTTTCCCCTAAACCTCAGAAGGCAATGTTCCCATACTTCTCTATCAGGTACAAAATTTGGAAAGCCACGTATATTAGAGAAGTCAAAAAATGCATACCTCTGGGCTATTATTGCTTCCATATGAAAATCTGACTTCTTGAAACTATGGAGTCACCACTGGATTCTTTAACCATGGAGTCACTAGGTGAATGATTTGCAGTCTGAATGTGTCTGGTCTTTGTTCACCATAAAAGATCAGATATGATCGTTGCCGTTCATACATGGAATGATATTTCACTACTCCATTCCCCAACAATGATGCCTGAAGATGTTGGTCCTAAAGTTTGCATCTAACTGCTAAAGGGCAGAGCTAGGTGACATCAAGTTTGGAGTGATTTGTTTTTTATAATTTGATTTTGTTGGTCAGTTATAGGTTTGGTTTTACCGAGACAAAGACATGGTTGGGTTAGAAAAATGATATGGATGAGGGTCCTCCTTGGCTGGTGGCACATAAATGATGGACAAGTGAGATAATAGAGGTTAAAAACAAAGGAAAACAACAAACAACTCAATGAATTATATGCTGCAAGAAGTTTAAGTCTAAAAATGGTATTTCAAGGCATTAAACATGTATCCAAACAAAATTAATCCCACAGATTGCAATAAAAACAAATCTTCACCAAAGCATTAGTTTTTTTGACAGGTTGCATATTAATAAAGAAAAGTTATACAATAGCTGAAAGGAAATGAAATGTACTTTGCACAAATAAAAAAATTCATTCAAGATAAGATAAAAACACATATAGATTTAGACAAAACACACTGTCATCAAGAGCATATTCACCAGGTAGAGAGCTTTAATCCATTCACAGAAAAGGTTCAACTAGTAGATATATTGATTTCCTTCCCCAAAAACCAAACCTTCCAAACATACAAAAATTGCATATTTATCAAAGTTGTAGAGGCTCTCGTCCATCTGGAATTGAGGCTTAACTCTACACTATCAATTGGAAAACAACTTATTGACTCAAATAAAATACTACTGGAGTATAGTAATGTATACTTCAAAATTGAATTAACAAAAAGAAGTGGTTCATATCACACACAAATGACCACTTATTATGCCTTAATTTAAACAGTCTTGAATTTTAAACAACTAAAAATGCTACTAGTAATAAAACTAGATTGATGCTTATGTTGGAGCGAGCTAAGCTTTGAAAATAACTGACTGGAATTGAAAAAACTAAGTTCTCTATTGAGCATTGGTATACATACACATTGTTGGAAGCCAACTGGGAGATAACTGGATGTGTTGGCAGCTTCTTTAGGTACTCCTTCAAATTATCTCCATTAGAGAGAAGCAAGTCTTCTAGTGCTTCTTCTGGAGTCTTTGATACTTATTCTGTAGATTGGAGTGCAGTTTCTCGAATTATTGGTTGTGGTCTACTGGTGTTTTGCTTCTCCTTGTCTTCACGTCATACCCATGAACTACCTTAGGTTCCTTTGAATCCGAACTACTGCCTAATGAGTAATCTGATGCTGTAGACCGGCTAGATTAGAAAGTCATTTGAGACTTTCAAATCTATAGCTTCATATGTAGAATGGAATTTTCTTTGTTTGGCCCCGCTTAAAGAATACTTTAATGTAGGTGATTATTGAGGATAAGCCACTCCCAAAATTCAGCGTTCAGGATCCTTTGAATGAAGATTACACATATTTCTCGAATGACCGAACTTGCAAAGTCATTAACCAATGCTTATCCTGAGATTAAGACAATTTTATCATTAAATATTTCAGGACTTTGGAAGTTCTGGCACTTCAGGGATCCGACACTTCGGGGAAATTTGTTTGCTCTGGATTGAAATCTCCCGGAGTGATAATCTCTCGGAGTGACATGGTAGCATGTTGTCACAATCGATGATGTGTCATAAAAATTAAAGTGATACGTGTCACCTAAAATAACATAGATGACGTAACAAAAGTACCTGAAATGAGTGCCATGTGTCGTCATGAAATCATTTGTTAGGTGGCATATGACACATCAGCTGAAGAAGATTTTATGAGAAAGGGGCTCCGACACTTTGACACTTTGGGGCTCCGAGTTTCGGGAAACTATGTTTGCTCTGGATTAACATCTCTAGGAGTGAAAATCTCCCGGAGTGACGTGGCAGCATGCCGTCACTTCAACGTTTGGGGGCTACGACTCTTCGACAATTCGGTGTTCGGGGGCTTCGGATCTTTAGAATTTCGACGTTAAGGGGGTTCGACTCTTCGACAATTTGACGTTCAGGGGCTTCGACTCTTCGACAATTCAACGTTTTGGGATTCCATCTCTTCAACAATTCGATGTTTGGGGACTTTTAGGATTGAAACAATGACAATCTCGAACGCCCGAACGCTGATGTCATGGAGTAAAACTTCATATTGAATTTTTGTTAAAACCTCGTGCGATTTTGAAATCCCAAATGCACAAGAGCTGTTGATCTTAATTAACTGTTAGATCTCAATCGTCGAAAACTTAATATGTTCATTTGCTCACAACCTAAGCCTGAAATCCACTTCTCTGGATTGTTGTGTTTTTTCTTTTCGATGTTTTCTGTGCATACAAAGGACTTGGTCAGCCTCCTACACGTCGCTCAGTCAATGGTAAACATGATGAAATATGTTTCAAACTCAAAACAGAACATGTAATCACCTTTGAACTTAGGTTTTCATCGCTTCCCTATCCCTTCATTCACGTATAACATCTTCTTAAAGCCTGATTTTTGTTTTGTGTTTGCTAAGTTATTTTCCACGTTTTAATGACTCAACTTCAATGGCCCCTTCCTGTCTTCACTTACTTTGCATCATTGTATTTCTTTCTTGAAAGGTGATTACATGTTCTGTTTTGATTTGGAAACATATGTCATCATGTTTACCATTGATTGAGTGTGTAGTAGGTCGACCAAGTCCTTTGTATGCACATGAAACATCCAAAAGAAAAAACGCAGCAATCCAGAGCAATGGATTTCAGGCTTAGGTTGTGAGAAAACAAACAGATTAAATTTTTTATGATTGAGATCCGATAGTTAATTAAGATTAACGACTCTTATGAATTAGGAATTTCAAAATATCGCGAGGGCTTAACAACAAAGCAATATGAAGTTTTACTTTGTGACTTCGGCATTCAGGTGTCCGAGCTTGTCATTGTTTCAATCCTAAAAATCCATGAACGTCGAATTTTTGAAGAGTCGGAGCCCCCGAACGCTGAATTGTCGAAGAGTCAGAGCCCCTGAATGCCGAATTGCCGAAGAGCCGGAGCCCCCAAATGCCGAAGTGACGACTTGCTTCCATATCACTCCGGGAGATTGTCACTCCAGGAGATTTTAATCCAGAGAAAACACAGTTTCCCGAAACTCGGAGCCCCGAAGTGCCAAAGCCCCTTTCTCATAAAATATTCTTCAACTGACATGTCATATGCCACCTATCAATTGATTTCATGACAACACGTGGCACTCATTTCAGCTACTTTGGTTACGTAATCTACGTTATTTCAGGTGACATGTGTCACTCTCATTTTATGACACATCATCGATTGTGATGACATGCTTCCACATCACTCTGGGATATTGTCACTCTGGGAGATTTTAATCCAGAGAAAACACAGTTCCCCGAAGTGCCAAAGCCCCCGAAGTCCCGAAATATTTAATGATAAAAATTTCTTAATATTGAGATAAGCATTGGTTGATGACTTTAGGAGTTCGGTCATTCAAAAAATATGTATACTCTTCATTCAAAGGCTCCTGGACACCAAATTTATAGAGTGTCTTATCCTCATTAATCGCCTGCATTAAAGTATTCTTTAAACGGGGCCAAACGAAGAAAATTCCATTTTATAGGTGAAGCTATAGATTTGCAAGTCTCAAATGAATTTCTAATCCAGTCGTTCTACAACATCCATATTACTGATCAGGCAACAGTTCAGATTTGAAGGAACCTGAGGTAGTTCATGGGTATGACATGAGGACAAGGAGAAGCAAAACACCAGTAGACCACAACCAAGAATTGTAGAAATTGCACTCTAGACCGCAGAAGAAGTATCAAAGACTCCAGAAGAAGCACCAAAATACTTGCTTCTCTCTAAAGGAGATAATTTGAATGAGTACCTAAAGAAGCTGCCAACACATCCAGTTATCTCCCAGTTGGCTTCCAACAATGTACATGGATACTAGTGCTCAAATACGGAACTTATTTCTATAAATCCCAGTCAATTTTTGTCAAATCTTAGCTCGCTCCAACATAAGCATCAATCTAGTTTTATTACTAGTAGCAGTTTTAGTTGTTTAAAATTCAAGACCATTTAAATTAAGGCATAATAAGTGGTCATTTGTGTGTGATATGAACCACTTATTTTTGTTAAGTCAAGTTTGAATTATACACTACTATACTCCAGCTGTATTTTAGTTGAGTCAATAAGTTGTTTTCCAACTGATAGTGTAGAGTTAAGCCTCAATTCCAAATGGAAGAGAGACTCTACAACTTTGATAAATATGCAATTTTTGTATATTTAGAAGGTTCAGTTTTTGGGGAAGGAAATCAGTACATCTACTGGTTGAACATGTTCTGTGAATGGATCAAATATCTCTACCTGGTGAATATGTTCTTGATGACAATGTGTTTGTCTAAATATATATGTGTTTTTATCTTATCTTGAATGCAATTTTTGATTTGTGCAAAGTACATTTCATTTCCTTTCATCTATTGTATAACTTTTATTTACTGATATGCAACCTATCAAAACAACTAATTCTTTGGTGAAGATTTGTTTTTATTGCAATATGTGGGAGTAATTGTGTTTGGATACATGTTTAATTCCTTGAAATACCATTTTGAGACTTAAACGTCTTGCAACAGATAATTCATTGAGTTGTTTGTTGTTTCCCTTTGTTTTTTACCTCTATTATCTCACTTGTCCATCATTTATGTGCCACCAGCCAAGGAGGACCCTCATCTATATCATTTTTCCAACCCAACCATGTTTCTGTCTCGGTAAAACCAACCCTCTAACTGACCAACAAAATCAAATTATAAAAAACCAACCATTCCAAAATTGAGGTGGCCTAGCTCTGCCCTTTAGCAGTCAAGTGCATATGTTAGGACCAATAGGAGCTATGCCAATGTGAACTACATTGATACATGTTCACTCTATGGAAAACAACCGTGAAATATAAACCCTATGATGAGCATAAAGTCGTAGAAAGTTGTAGATTTTCCCCCTTTGTCCACATTGCCCTAGTATGGAGACATGTTAAGATGGAAAATACTCAGAGTACCCATTGTGCGAGATCAGGTTGCTAGTTCAATTTTGATGAAACATTGCCTTTTGATAATTTTGGTGCGATGAACGTGGAGTCGCCAATATTTAATACATGTTGTGGATATAAAGGATGTTGCATAACTAGAGGCATATATACACACGATATATGAAAGTTTATGCAACACCGATGGAAGGCATAACCCTAATTCATGTATTCTAAGGTTTGGATGAGAACAAAGTAGCTGCCAACCATAAGTGTGCCACAATTAACCTCAACAAAAGGTTGCTTGTCTGGGTAGAGTGCTACATCTCCTGGGACGTGATACTGGACCATGTCTTTGCTTCCTCTTGATAGATATGGTATCATACATTGACATGCATAGTGTATCATCTCCACCTCACCCATTAATATATAAAGAAATATCCTTTTATGAATCAATGCTATTAAGGATCTCTATAAGGTACTCTCAGAATCCCATCACATGAGATCGACAAGCTTCCTTTGTGCCAAGCCTAGATATGAGACTCTAATGAACTTTCTCATGAAGTGCAATTGACAAATCAAATCTTTCATTATGGAAGATACCTTGAAGAAACCGATGACGTAGCCCAACATAAGCACTTATCAAACTCTTGATGGGATTAGTTGTTGAAACATGCTCAACTTGAGCTCTGAATATTGGTAAATCAAGTTTACTACCGAATTAGAGGATGAAACCAACAAGGCTAATACCCTAACAATATGAGGAAAATAAAATTGCACGCAAAGTATGGATAGCGCCCATTGAGAATATTTCATACCATTAATTGTCCCACATTCATTGGAATTCGCTTGGTAGGCTTGTGTTTTGGTGACTTGGAGACTATGGTGACAGTTGTGGGAATTTTTTGTTCAGTATCGATGGTACATTCAACTCTAGAATCAAGGTAACTTGGAATTAGTTTTTCTTGTAATTTTAATTCTTTTTCTTTTGTAAATGGGTGCATTTTCGGTAGAAGTCGATACCCTTTATTTGTTGAGTCTACATAGTTGAGTTTGCATTATAAAGTCTGGGTGGAGTTGCAAGAAACCTATGACGTCCAATTATGTCTTTAAAATAGCTTAGGTTGAGGAAATGTTAGAGTTATTGAACACTCTAATCCTCTCTTCTATGAACAATACAATTACCATTAACAAAACCACTTTGCAGTCTATTGTAACATGCTTGCAAGTTTTGAAAGCCAAAGTAGCATTGCTACAAACTCAGACTCAACTTGTTCATGATGCACTTGAAAGAAAGAATCTTCAACATTCTAAACTAGTCCTTGTTCAAAACAACCATCTTTTTGAAGAAGAATAAGAAGAAGAAGAAGAAGAAGAAGATCTAAATGAACAACCAATATAGAAACAACTTAGTAAGGAAACTTCATATTCAAGTACATATAGATATCAACTTTATATTTCCAAACCAATCATTAGACCTTGGAAAGAAATCAGAAACAACAAGAACAAAACCAATATCAGATATGATAAGGAAGTGATGTTTCATATTCCTAATTATACCAAACTGATCTAGTTTTAGAGTGTCAAATTGATTCAAGAAAATTCACAGTCACCTGCTCTAATTCAAGAGTAGATTAAAAAATGCCAACATCATCAGTGAGTTGGCCACATAGAAGATCAGTGTTTTGATCTTCATCCTTTTAAGCATTGTGGACAACACAATCATCATTCAAACCGATGTTCCAAACACCAGAAATATGCAAGAAGAATTCTGAAAAGGGGACTTATTATTTATCTTCCTTGGATGGGAGGAAGATGCCATTACTGGTTGATGGGTCTAATCCTCCAACCCTACATCAAAAAAATTGACTTCCTTAGGCCACAAACCCCAGGTAAGTAGGTAGGTCATTTTCTTTCTTGAATCTGCATTTGTGTGTTCATGGTAGTTTAATTTCATTTACTTATATTTGCATACCATATCTCATTTACATATTTCTTTATTGCATTGTTCCATATTTGTCATGATACATTTGCTTGAAATCATATCACATGTTAGTTAGAAAGTTTTGAAAAAATGAAAATTTTTATTTTTTAAGTAGTTGAAATTTTGAAAATTTTCGATTTCTTATATGAATAAAGGGGTGATTGCACCACCTTTCAATATCCCAACATGTCTTGTTTAATTGTGTGTAGGCACATGTTTTACCAGGAGATGTTGAGGTTCTCCTGCACTCTACGATGAACACATTTTCCCAAGTAGGAGCCAAATGTTACCCCCTCAGCCTAGGGGTAACTAAGGAGATGATGTCTCGAGGCCCTCAAGTTGAAGACATGGAGTGCCAAGAGCTAAATGAGTAGAGAGAGCCCTTTCTCTTACCACACATCACCATTTGATTGATGGTAGAAGTGTCCACCACACCAACTTGGCCCACAAAGGACAACAGGTCTTGTTTCATGAAGTA
>JASDQU010198866.1:2987-19365 GCA_032191745.1 Picea mariana
AACTTATCCTGTCCTTCCACTTTAGAATGATCTGACGGCTGAAATTTACTTCGGATGATTCGACGGTTGAGGATTTATTTTGGATCTCCAGTTCTCCGGACTTTGGGGATTTCAAATCTCAAACTAACAATCTAGATGTGACTTCTCTGGAGCGTAACCTCCTCATATCTTTAGACCCAAAACGAATCCTTTTCATTGATCAAGATATTAGATCAACGACTCGATCTGTCTGCAATGCAACTTTGCCTTGGATTAAATCCAATGACTCTCCATCTTTTCTTATCCTATCCTCCCATTTATTTCAATCCGACGGCTGATGAAAATTTGGGTGATCGAGATCTCAGATCTCAACCCTTGCTTATCCTATCCTTCCATTAATTCAATCTGATGGTTGCTGGTCCTCTGGATCGGTGATCCATTGAGCACTATCACTCTTCCTCTTGAGCTTTTGATCTCTTTGACTTAGAAGGTTTTATAAGTGTTCACGGGTCTCGACCTTTACTCCTCCTGCGAGTCTATCTCTTGGACCTCATCTGCACTTCTGGACCGTTATCTCTTCTGATCTTTCTCTTCTTCTATGCTCTCGAGGTTTGGTTTGTTGTTTTTCTTGCCATCAATGACAAGCACGTGATTCCTATAAAACATGCCAAAATGGTTGTCACATTGTGACATAAGGTTATGTTCATCACATTGTGACATAGTATTTTGTTCATCACATCACATCGTAAGGTTATGGTCATCAAATTTCGATGAATGGTTTTTGCTTGTCACATTATGGCATTGGAATATGTTTGTGATATTATCACAATGGGTTATGTTTTTTACATTACAACATCAAGAAATGTCCATATCATTACAATGTTGGTCTATGTTTGTCACATTCCCACATTGGGTTGTGTACATTACATTACGATCGTGGATTATGTTCATCCCATTGCGACATTTGGGAATTTTTGTCACAATGTGATTTTAGGATATGTGCATCAAATTGAAAAGAGAGGATATGTTCTTCACATTGCGATGACAGGGCTATGTTCATCACATTGAGACATCCATTAATGTCATCACATTGTAACCATAAGGATTTGTTCATCCCTTTGTGATGATAATGCTATGTTCGTCACATTGCGACGATAAGGCTATGTTTGACACATTGTGACAATATGCTTATGTTCTTCACATTACAATGATGGGTCTATGTTCATCACATTTCGATTACAAGGATATGTTTGACACATTGCTACATTACCTAGATTGTGACATTACTATGTTCGTCATGTTCCAACGTCCGATTTTGTTTGTCAGATTGCAACGTCAGGTTATATTCATCATATAAGGTTGACCATTAACTTAACTATGGTTGACTGTTGTTGACGAAGATCAAGAGTATGGTTTAATATAGTTTACCTTGAACATGGTTGTCTATGGTTTTCCATGGTTGACTATGGTTAACCATGGTTGAGCTTGATGTGGACCAAAGTTTAGTAAGGTTTCTCATGGTTGAATATGGCTAGCCAAGGTTGTGTACATTACATTGTGACAATGGGTTATGTTCGTCACATAGTGGCATTTGGAAATGTTTGACACGTAACGATGACAGGATATTTGTGTCAGCATGCGATGACAAGGCTACATTTGTCACATTGTGACAAAAAGCATATCTTCATCACATTGCAACAATATGATTATGTTCGTCACATTACAACGATGGGTCTACATTCATCATGTTCGACGAAAAGGATATGTTCGACACATTGAAACATTACCTATATTGTCATGATATTATGTTCATGACATTGCAACATTACTATGTTTTTCATGTTGCAATGTCCAATTTTGTTTGTCAGACTACAACATCGGGTTATATTCATCACATAAGGTTGAAAATTACCTTAATAACTATGGTTGGCTATTGTTGACCATGATCAAGAGTATGGTTTAATATAGTTGACCTTGCCCATGGTTGTCTATGGTTTTCCATGGTAGACTATGGTTAACCACGATTGAGCATGACATGGACCAAAGTTTAGTAAGGTTTCTCATGGTTGACTATGGATGGCCAAGGTTGACTATGGGTGACCATGTCCATGGCTAGCCTTCAAAGGCCATGTGGCTCTAATTATGCTCGACCATGTTTATTATGCTTTACCATGGTTTACTATGCCACTATCACATTGCAATGTTGAATAGGCTTCATTCGTTAGATTGCGATATGAGGATTTCTTCGTCACATGACATCGTAAGGTTATGGTCATCACATTGTGACGTAGGGTTTTTATTTGACACATTACATTGTTACATTTGCACATTGGGTTATGTTCATCACATTGTGACATTAGGAAATGGTCCTATGATTGCAATGTTGGGATATGAATCTCACATGCAACATTGGGTTATGTTCGTCACATAGCAACATTTGGAAATGTTTGTCACATTATGAAGATGTGATATTTTCATAACATTGTGACAACGAGGCTATGTTCATCACATTACGACAATATGATTATGTTTGTGACATAATTATGGTGGGGCTATGTTCATCACATAGCGACAACAGGGCAATGTTTGACACATTACGACATTGTTATGTTTGTGAGATTGTAACGCTACTATGTTCATGACATTGCAACATTACTATGTTCATCATGTTGCACCATCCAGTTTTTTTCGTCAGATTGCAACGTCTTGTTATCTTCATGACATGAAAAGGTTGGTTTATGTTTGACACATTATGTAAAGGAAATTTTGGCCAATTTTTTAGAAAATAATCCAATTTGTTTTCCTTTGTCACTATTTATTAATACATTATTAACACCCTAAATATTATTACCCTAAATATTAACTATTAATACACTAAACATTAACCACGGTTAACAAATATGGTAGACTATGGTTAACCACAGTTGATCTTGACATGGACCAAAGTTTAGTAAGGTTGCCAATGGTTGACTATGGATGGCGAGGGTTGACTATGGGTGACCATGCCCATGGTTGACCTTCGAAGTCCATGTGGCTCTGATTATGCTCGACCATGTTGATTATGCTTAATCATGGTTTATTATGCCACTATTGCATTGCAATGTTGATTAGGTTTTGTTCGTTAGATTGTTATATGAGGATTTTTTCGTCACATGACAACGTAAGGTTATGCTCATCACATTGTGATGCATGGTTTTTATTTGATACATTACGTCATTACATTCTCACATTGGGTTATGTTCATCACATCGTGACATCAGGAAATGGTCCTATGATTTCAATGTTGGGATATGGATGTCACATTGCAACATTGGGTTGTGTACATCACATTGCAACATTGGGTTATGTTCATCACATAACGACATTTGGAAATGTTTGTCACATTATGAAGATGGGATATTTGCATAACATTGCAACAACGAGTCTATGTTCATCACATTGTGACAATATACTTATGTTTATGACATAATGATGATGGGGCTATGTTCGTCACATAGCGACAACAGGGCAATTTTTGACACATTGCAACATTATTATGTTAGATTGTAATGCTACTACATTCATCACATTGCAACATTACTATGTTCGTCATGTTGCACCATCGAGTTTTGTTCGTCAGATTGCAACGTCGGGTTATTTTCATGACATGACAAGGTTGGTTTAAGTTCAACACATTACGTAAAGGAACTTTTGGTCAATTTTTTAGAAAATAATCCATTTTTTTTCCTTTGTCACTATCTATTAATACATTATTAACACCCTAAATATTAATACATTAAATATTATTACTCTAACTATTAACTATTAATACACTAAACATTAACTATAAAGGACCTAACTATTAATACATTATTAATACTCTAACAAATGCTTTCCTTTGTCACTAACTATTATTAATACCCTAACTATTGATACATTATTAATACTCAAACAAATTTTTTCCCTTATCACTAAATATTATTAATACTTTAACTATTAATACATTGATAAAATATTATTATTAATATAATAACTCTAACCCTAAACCTATCGACTTAATTACCATATTAATAATAATGTGATAATACATTAATACATTACATTAATGTACAAGGCATTAATAGGGTATTGTTGTGATAATAATACTTATTATATTATATTAATTTTTCATTAATATAATGTTTACTTTTTTAAAATGCATTTTAGACCAATAATATCTTTCTTTCAACTCAAATATATATTGTGTAGTCTCCTTGTCATTATCATGTAACACACTCATAAAATATATCACAATTAGCATAAACAAAATCTTTAAGTAATTCTTTTTACCATGGTGACCAGTCCCATTGCAGGGATAAATTATTTTTAGGTTTTCTTTTTTCATTGAATTATTTTGAGATTGGTTTTGGAAAACTAAAGTATAATTTTGATGGAGGTGAAAATTTTAAAGTAATTACTTTCATTACAACATGCCCAGCTCGAGTTTTCTTTTTATATTGAATTAATTCAAAATCGTGTATTTGAAAATGAAGCATAATTTTAATGGAGGTGCGTTTGGAATGCATAAATCCATATAATACATATGTTATAATATAACATATATATTATATATAATACATATGTTATAATATAACATATGTATTATATATAATACATACATATGTTATAATATAATCGCGTATTTGAAAATGAAACATAATTTTGATGGAAGTGCGTTTAGAATGCATAAATCCATATAATACATATGTATTATATATAATACATATGTTATAATATATATTATATATAATACATATGTTATAATATAACATATATAATATAACATATGTATTATATATAATATATGTTATAACATATGTTATAACATGTTATTATATATAATACATATGTTATAATATGTATTATATATAATACATATGTTATATTATAACATATTTATTATATATAGTACATATGTTATATTATAACATATTTATTATATATAGTACATATGTTATATTATAATATATTTATTATATATAATACATATGTTATAATATAACATATGTATTATATATAATAAATCTAGACATTTGATCATATAATTTGAGTGAAAAATTAGACATCAATTCAAAGAACAATAATAAATATTTACGAACCATGAGTTCGTGAATGTAAATCTCAATTAATTGGAAAGATTTTCAAATAAATTTAGTATCTGAGTGAAACAAACATGACATGTATAATGATATGAATCTATTGCACATTCATTTTATGTTAATAGTTGTTAAAACTTTTTTTTTTTTTTTAAGTGAGTGTGAAATCATGTATTACTGTAAGAAGTTATGATACAAAAAAGACAAGGGGAATCCCTTGATTTGACAAAAAGGAAACCAGATCAAGGATCCCAGAGTTGTGTTGTCTGAGTTAACATGGGGAGGGTTGAGCCTCCACCAAGGGAAACCGACCCAGTCCTCTGTAAACCAGTTTGAAATACTAAACCATAACATATACATAAAACATAACCAAAAATAACAGGGGTAGCTCCTATACTGAAAAAAACTTGACCTGGGGATGAACCTGCACTAGTCTAGGATGATGGGATGTCTTGCGTCGCCATCCTTTCTTGCCTCGTTATCCTTCCTCTGCTCCATCGTGCACATCTTCCTGATACAAGATGGTGTTCCGCTCCGGTCTGCTAGAGTTATTTCCATGTGGTGGACATAGCGTAAGTAAAGGTGGAATTGGATTGCCATTCATTCTGTTTTTTCCTTTTGGCTCCTCTGGTCCTCAGCTAGTCTTTCTGCACTAGCCTCTAGGTTGTTGAGGCGTCTCAGAATTTCCATGAGAATCTTATTGTGGTCCCTGATAGTCTCCCTGCTGGTCTCTTTTTGGTCAGCATTCATCTTGCCTATCAACATTTTTGTTTGCCAGGTCTCCTCCACAGTTTTGTGGTAGAGGGTTGTTTTGGGCTGCATAGCCCCTGGGTCCCTTATCCCGTCTTCTTCTTTAATTAGTTCTTTCCATGCTTTGCCCTTGTGTGTGGTGTTATTTCTCTCTCCCACCTATTGATGATCTCTTTTCCCTTTGGATCAACCTGCGTGAGAAAAGTACCCTTGGCTTCTCTGGTTGCTTGCTCCATCCTTGTAATCCTCCGGGCACCTGTCAGAAGTTATTTTCCCTCGAGACCTCTCCTACTATGGGTTTTCTTCATTCTTATCATCTCGTCTTGCTTGTGGTGGTTTTTGTCTTGGGTTCTCCTCCCATTCCTATTTGCCTCTTCTTGATATGTAAGACGGGCTTTGCAATTTCTTCTCTCCAGTCTATGGCTATTCCTGGTGTTTATTATTTTATGGGATTTACTTGGTTGCGGGCTCATCTCAACAATCATGGGCCGCTCATAAAGGTGTACCTTCTGGTCCTTTTTCATTGTTTCAGAGTGTGTGCTCTTGGGAGCCCTTCCGTCATCTCTGCGCCAATCCTTTTCCCTGCTCATTGTACGACAACCATTACCACTCCCTGTATCTGTACTTGGGTGAGGTGTACCCATACTCAGACATTGGAAACCCTTTTGTCTTTCGTCCTTTGCCACATGTTGATTAACGTTTATGCTTTTCCACAGACAACCCCTATACTTCTTCCTATTGACAGGATCGTGGTGTCGTACCTCGTCTTGTTGTGTGACTTGGATCTACATTGTAACTCGTGTTTGGGTGGTGGGCTATCAGATTCTGCTTGGATCCTTCATGCCCTTCATTTATTTCTGCACCTCCATCCTCGATGTGGTCGTCCATACTTCGACTCCCATCACAGTATTTTACCGCTAGTTGGATGCAGTCTGTTCGAAACTGACCATTCAGGATGTTAGTCTAGTTAGTGTCCAGTTCTGGTCCTTGCTTGTCGACCCCCTCATTAGCAATTCTATCCTCCAGTCCATTTGTTGACCGCTGCACCCAGCGCAATTCCACTGTGATCCATGTCTGTAAGTGCTCTTGAATTTTTTGCAGAGACTGTGCCAAGCGCCGGTGCCACGAAATTTTTCCCACTCTGGTACTGTTTTGGAGTCTCCTTACTGTGTTGATAACCAATGTGGAGTCTCCTTCCACTATGACTTTTGTCATCCCTTCTCGACTTAGAATATCGAGGCCAGTCTCCAGGGCTCCGAATTTCGTGGTGTTGTTGGTTGAATTTCCCAGACTCCCAATGTACAATCGGATGATATTTCCATGACTGTCCCTGATTACTCCTCCCATTCCTATCCGTCCCAAGTTACCTTTTGACGCCCCATCGAAATTCCTCTCAAGGGAACCTACTGGTGGTGGTTTCCAGTTGCACTCACCTACTTGGAGATGCGGTGACTGTCTTACCTGATTGGGGTTGCGTCCGTCTTTCAGGTGGAAGGCTTCTAGAATTTGGGAGTCCTAGTCTATGAGTTGCGCTCTTCCTGTCTGGCAGTTGCGGCTCTGTACTGTTTCTTTTGTCATGGAGATTATTGTTTCCTTGATCTTCCCTTTCGACCAGCTTTGGTTCCTGAAGATACGTCGATTCCTTTCCTTCCATATTGCCCATATGATCATTCCTAGGATGAGGGTCCAACATAGGTTCACCTCTTCGTTTTCACTGTACTTCTCTTTCCAAATATTGATTGTTGCGGATATTCTACCTCATATCCTATTTGATTGTCGGAAGATACTTGCTGCCCAGTCCCAGATTTCTGTTGTGTAGGTGCATTCGTCAAGTAGATGGTTCATTATTTCCTCCTTGTCTTGACAAAGGTGGCATCTGGAAGGACCTATGAATCCTATTTTCCTTAGGTTTTTCCAGGTTAGAATTTGGTTGTGGAGTATAACCATTGAATTTTTATTTTTTTTTGGCCAATGAGGGTCATTCCAAAGCTTATCCCATTGTTGCGTCAGGTCTTCTTGGTCTTGGTCCGCTATGTAGTGTCAGGCTTCTTTGAGATTGAATTCCCCGCCGTCTTTTTGTCCCCATCTCAGCTGATCATGTCCTTCCGTGACTGCAATTTTTCATCTCCCCAATTCCTCCTCCACCTCTTTTACTGTTGTTGTGGTTTGGGCTCTATTATGTGGGGTGAGAGTATTCCAGATTCTCCATTTGTTGTGATCTATTTCTTGTTTCCAGTAATGGTAGACTCTAGTTTTACCTTGCGCGATCAACTCCTATTGGAGTGCCTCCCTATCTGGTTTCTCCATTCTGGGTTCCTGTTGCCATGTGTCCTCCCAGAATCTAGTTGTTTTGCCATTCCTTACTTCCCAAAAGATGTATGTTTGAATCTAGGCTTTGTTGCGCTACGCTAGGTTCTAGATGGCTGAATCTTCCCTTGTTCCTCTGAACTGGACTTTGTCCTGGTCACTTATGTCCAGGGCATACTTTGCCTTCCACAAGTTTTCCCATGGTGTAGTAGTTTCTTTGGCCCAATGCCACTAGAGTTTCACCCCATAGGCGTCATTGGTCACTTGCAGGTCATGTAGCCCCAGACCTCCTTTGCATTTTGGTTTACATACCTTCTCCCAAGCCACCAAGGCCCATTTTTTCGTTGTTTCCTCTCCTCGCCACATGAAGTCCCTTTGGATAGTTCTTATTTTTTGTAGTATCCCCTTGGGGGTTGGGAAAACAGACATCATGAAGGTTGGATTTGCTTGCAAAATAGACTTGGTTAGAATAAGTCTTCCAGCTAGGTTGAGGGATCTGTAAGTCTAGTTTTTTACCCGCTCCTATAATTTGTTGATTATTTCTTCCTAAGTGGACATTTTGTAAGCTTTGTCTGTCAAGGGTATGCCCAAGTACTTAGTTGGGAGTTCTTTGCATTCATAGCCCAGGATGTTGGCTAAGTTCCTTTGGATTGTGTGGTTGGTATTGAAGAAGAAGATCATAGATTTGGAATGAGATATCTCTACACCAGAGGCTTCGCCAAACGGTTCCAGGATTCATTTGTAGGATTTTTCTTCCTTGACCGTGGGTATTCCGTGAAGTAAGGTGTCATCCATGAACTATTGGTGCATGGAAGTAGGGAAATTTTCGAAAGGTTTGATACCTGTTATTTCACCTATTGTAGTTGTGCTTTTAATGCTTCGACTGAGACCTTCCATCATCAGAATGAAAAGGAAGGGGGATAGCGGGTCTCCTTGTCTGATGCCTCTCATGGGCCAGAAGGGTTTGGTCAGGGCTCCATTTATTAGCAGTGAGTAGCTTGTTGTGGAAACTAGACTGACCATCCAGCTGATCCAGTGTTGGGTGAACCCAAAGGCTTCCAAGGTATTGACCATTTAGTGCCAGCTAATTTTTTCATAAGATTTTGCTAGGTCCAGTTGTATTATCATTCCCCCTCTCTTTTGAATCTGCAGGGTGTGGATCATCTCATGGGCATGAATAATATTGTCCATTATCTATCTTCCTTTCATGAAGCTTGCATGTTCCTGTGAGATCAATGTGGGTAGGAGGGGTTTCAATCTATTTGTTATAACTTTGGAGATTATCTTATAAACCACGTTGCACAGTGCTATAGGTCTATACTGATTTGGGGTTTTGGCCTCATTTTTTTTGGGGATTACTGTAATCATTGTATAATTGAGCGCTTTTAGGATGGAGGTTGACCTTCTAGAGTCTTCCACTACCCTATAAATGTCTTGTTTGAAAATTTCCCAACAGGATTTGAAAAACTCCACTGTGAAGCCATCTGGACCTGGGGCTTTCCCGTTGGGAATTTCCTGGAGTACTTGGTCAATTTCCTCCTCCGCAATGGGTTTGTTCAGGTTGTTATTTTGTTCCTCGGTGACCAGATGGGGGATATGCTGGATTATCCTTTGTATGACCTTCGTTCTATCCCGGTTGGGTTCCTAGGCTATCCCGTGGAAGTGGTTTACCAGAGTAGTTTCGATCTCCCTATGTGACTCTCACTCTATTCCGTACTGGTCCTTAATATTCAAGATTTTGTTATGGGTTCTTCTGGCCATGGTTGTTCTATGAAAAAGCTTGGTGTTCCATTCTCCTTCCTTTAGCCATATGATACGAGACTTTTGTCGCCAAAGTGTTTCTTCCTGCTGGAATTGAGCTTCCCATTCTTGGGTCATCTGGATCTCTTCCTTTTTCCATTCCTCTGTATAACCCTCCGAAATGCAGGTTTCCTGGATTTTTTTCATTTTTTCCTCTATGTTGTTTTTCTCTTGGTTTATGTTCCCAAAAGTGTTCTTGTTCCACTCCTTGAGCCTATATTTGATATACTTCTGTTTCTTATAGAGTTTGAACATCCTTGTCCCTTTCTCTGGTTGCTACTCCTGCCACCACTGTTTAATTCTTTCCTTGAAAGTCGGGTGTTCAATCCAAAATTTCTCAAATTTGAAGGGTTTTTTCTTTGGTGTGGTTTGGAAGCTTGCTTCCAGTTGCACTGGCTAGTGATCAGATTCCCCCCAGGGGAGGATGTTGTAATCTAAGGTTAGTCCTTGCATAATGATTGACTCTAATACTAGGAATTTGTCGAGTCTTGTTGCTACCTGATATTCTTTCATTTGTTTATTGTTCCAGGTGAAATGACCATTATTAGTTTTGAGGTCTACCATCTCCGCTGTGTCTATGAACTTTGAGAATTCTTCCGCATCCCTATCCAATTTCTTGTACCTCCTTTTTTCTTCGTAAGTGATGTGATAATGTTTAATTCCCCTGCCAGAATCCATTGTAGGTTGTTGGATCAGGTTTTAAGGTCTTCTAAATCTCGTAACATTCCTCTCTTTTCCTCTGACACCTGGGGCCCATACACATTAGTGCAAAGAATCACCTCTGTGTTCCTAATAATTTGCATGCAAACCATAAGGGTGTGCCTGGTCGCTTCAGCTGTTATTAGGTTCACGACTTGTGGGTTCCACAAGGTGAGAATTCCTCCAGCCATTTGGTGACCCCCGATAACCACCATCTTGTACTTGCTCCATTGTTGTTTACTAATTTCCTCCATTCTGTCTGTAGTGCATTTTGTTTCTTGTATAAAATAGAGATCCAATTGTTCTTGCTTTAGTCTATTCCTAAGGATTCTTTGCTTTCTCGGGTTGTTTAGGCCTCTTATATTCCAATTTATAACCTTCATTTAAACATGTGGGGGGGAGTTGGGGAAGAGTTTCTTGATCTTACCCGAGTTTATCAGTAGTGCTCCAATCTCTTGTAGGGCTACGCTATTTGATTTCTTGCCTTCTTTCCTCCTTGTCTTCTTGGGTGAGAGTTGTGGTTGTCCCTGGTCGACTTTGACTCCTAGGTGTCCAATCTCCCCGTGTGTGCGCTTTAGTCCTCTGGATTTGGCTTCCTCCCTTAGGAGAAATAGGTACTGAATGCGGTCAAGTTGCTTTGTTGGTACATTGTCTACTCCTTGTCTTTTTCATTGCTCCAGTATGTTCGGGAGGTCTATCCCTTCCCTTTCCACAAGGTCTCTGAGATCAAGATCTTCTATGCCTACTTCGCTTGGGGTCATTTCCATGTCTCCCTCTACTTCTTGCATGGAGGTTTTGTCGTCTCTAATTTATCCATCCATTGGGGTTGCGCAACTCTCTTGTTCCTTCTTGTTACTTGGCCAATTGATGGGTTCTTTTGTTGTTTGTTCTCTTATTTCTTGAGCTTTTGTTGAATTCTTTCATTTTCTGCCCCTTTGTTGGTTTTGTCCCTTCCTTCCATTTTATTCTGGGTCTCTGGGTTATTTCCTGCCGGGGTTCTACTCTGATTTGTGTTTGCTCTGCTTCTAGGGTTCGGTTTTATAAACCCGTCCTCATCATGCTATGGTTTGGGGTTTTCTGCTTCTTGTTTTTTATTAAGAGGGCATTCTCTATTTAGGTGGCCATGTTCATGGCATCTTCTGCATCTAAAGGGGATTTGTTTGTAATCTATGTTTTGGATCCATTCCTCATCCCTAAATTCCAGACTTATGGCCTCTCGGAGTGCTCCCGACACATCCATTTCTATGCAGATTCTTGTGTATGAGGTATATATCCCTTTTAGGGTGGCTTCTGAGGTCTTCACATATTTCCCCAGTTTGTTTTCTATTTCTTCGAAAGTAGAGGGTAACCAATAGTCTAAAGGTAAGGAATAAAATCTCAGCGGCACCTTTTTGAAAGTCTCATTTTCTGGGGAGAAATTTTCCTTCCATGGCCACATGTACAGTCCTATTGAGGCATGGAAGTATGGCCCTCCCTCAAAGACTCTATACCTCCTCTAGGTTCATGAATACTGTTGTGAAGAAGCCTTTCGAGCCCAGGTGGAGCTCCACTTCTCCATTTGGCTTTCAATGGTATTTAATCCAGTTGTGCAACATTCTTTCTATGGGACACAAACCCATGAACTTGCATATTAGCGCATGTGTCTTCATCTGGTCTCTGCAAAGTTGCGTTTGCGGATCCTCCAATATCACCTTGGGTATCAGTGTTGTTTTGGGTTTGCACGGGTTGGGCCCTTCTGCCCCATTGGGCTTCTGTGTGTCTCTGGCTTCTTCTCCCATGCACTAACTTTTTCCATGGTTCCTTTCTTGACCTTTTTTCGAGTTTGATCCCAAGGTGATGCCTTGAAAACTACGCCTCTTGGCCCTTTCCCTCTGTCTACCACTACTTGTTTGTATGAAGGGGTACCCTTACCCCCCCTTTGGTGCTCATGATGTTCTCTACTATGGTCGCCACGGTCAAACCTTAACTCGTCGTTCACAAGTTTTTCTTCATGTTTTCATTCCTCTTGGCCATTTTTAATTGCAGGAAATTTAGAAAGATAATAAATAATTGTTAAAACTTTCCTATGCTTTAGTACTCATTCAAGAAAAACATTCATCAGGAAAACAAAAAACCCAATGTACAAAAATTCATGGAAATAGAAAAAGATGTATCAAGAAATTTAGATAAATAGAGAAACAAGTATCATGATATGAAGTTATTGCAGATTCTTTTTATCCTAATAGTTGTCAATTCTGGATAATTATTTTAGTACTCATTTTGACCCACTGCTACAGAGAAAATTCATAGAAATCGAAAAACAAAAATCAAGAAATTTAGAGAAATAGAAAACATTTATCAGGATGTGAATTTATTGAACATTCATTTTATACTAATAGTTGTTCATTTTTGCTGATATATTAATATTAATACTCAATCTGACCCACTGCTACAGGAATTGCATTGCAGAACAATAATTCTGATGTTTACTTAGAAAACAAATAGAGCCAAAACCTTATCAATTGCGACAGTTAATTTGTGTAATTTTTTGAAATACGACCGGTCCAACCACTATGTTATAAACATATCTCCGAGATATTGTTATGAATTTTATAATAGCTGGGTCAGATACAAGTGCAATTACTTTTTCTTGGTTTTTTCATTTGGTTATTTGGTTCTTGTATCAAGCAAACCGTTCAACATTTAAATATGTTGAGAATGATATTGGAAAACCTTGATTAATATGTTGTAGTATCTGGCTACAACTTACCTTATACAACCAATTGACATTGCCCCTGCAGTTGCACGAGGCTACACAATTCTTTACACAGATACACAATCCAACAGAAACAAAATAAGACCAGACACATATTCAAGAAACCAAAAAAAACATATAAAAAATAATGGTATGCATCATCCAGTTATACAAACTATTGTTTTTTAAGACATTCTAGGAGGTAATGAGAAACAACCACATTTAATCTGTAAAATATGAGCCCTCAGAAAATGACCTACTTCATTTTCTAGGCCCTTATCATCAGTTATATCGGGCCACTGAAACAATGGTTGAAGATGGATTGCAAAGCTAAAGTGACTTGCGAGATTATTCCCTGTGTTCATAGACATTATTCTGGGCGATCGAATCCAAAACCTAGCTGCCCGGCCATGCATTTGCATCCAAACCTATCCGCCTAGCCAGGCATACGCATGCTTGGACCATAGCTCTAATAAGGTGAGATTTTATTCATAAAATTTAAAACCTGTCGAAACCAATTTAAATCTTAGTTCGTAAAATGTAAAACCTGGCTGAAAGTGTCCTGGGTAGAGGAAGCATACACCATAATATGAAAGGCGCTCATAATATGAAAATTTGTCTGTGCCATCCTCCATTACCATGTACCTGGCCAACACGATGCGTAATTACCACGTGCAAGCTATCTGCGTAATTTCCACGTGCAAGCTTTACTTCCATAAACGTCCGCCCACACCTGTGATTCCGTAGCTGTATGGGAGATATGGTACACAGTAAAACGAAATTGTTAAAAAGTAAAAAGTAAATGAAAAACGAAACGTTCGCCCACACCTCTGATTCAATAATTGTATTGGAGATATGGTAAACAGTAAAAAGAAATTGTTAAAAATTAAAAAGTAAATGGCAAACGGTTACGCTCCATGTCCATTCCATTCTCCATACAAGACATTTAAAAAATTAATAATGAGTATGTAAATGTTAAAACTCAATTAATTTTTCTTGGATTTGCTAAATTATGTTTAGTGGCAATTGATAATTCAGCTTAGTAATTTTTTAATCCTAAAAAGTAAATGTGAAAAAATAAATAAGTTAACAAATGTACTTAGAAATGCCATAAAGTTATCAACATTAAATCTCATTCATGATTTGAGTGTAAGAAGAAGAATATGTCAGCATCTTTAATTATTAGCTATAAGATTGGAATTTGCAATTAAAAAGTTGATTAAACCATCGATTCCAATGTCTATCAAAATAACAAAAACATTTAGGATTAATTATAATGTTTATATTTACATTGTAAACAGTAGTGTTACATAATAGTATTTATTGCTCAATTTATTTATTTTTCAAAAACTTTTAAATTGATAGTAAAATTATTTGAAAAATTGATAAATTTGAATTTGCAAGTGAATAATTGAATTGAAAAGAATAGAAATAGTATAATTTTTTGTTTAAATTTTGAATAATTGAAACTTTTCAATTTACCATTCTATCGTTTCTAAAAATTAAAAGAAGTTTAACTTTCCAAATAATTATGTTAAAATTTATTATCAAATTAAAAAAAAAAATTAACTTCCAAATACTTATGTTAAAACTTATTATCAAATAAAAAAAATATATCAATTTTTTTTAATAATATATAAAATTGTTATTTTTATTAATAACATATTTAATTTTTTATTAAAACTAGCATTTAAAAAATTATTATTAAATTAAAAAAACATCAAATTTTATTAAATTGAAAAAAATATAAATAAAATTTGTTAATAACATATAAATTATTATTATTTTAATTCTTTTTAATTAAAATAACTTGATGTATTGGTGTGGTTTACTAGCATTTTTCTTTTAATTTGTGTTTGGTTTTGTTAAACCATATGTAACATATAAGGTTATTTTGTATATCTTATATATTATTTTAATAAATTTTATTTATTATTGAGAGGCCTTCTAGAGTTTAGAGTTTTGTATATATGGGGAGGATGTTTTATTTTTTATATGTATGGGGAGGATGTTTTATTTTTGGGTAAGTTAGAAATTTGATTTTTTTTTAATTACATAGAAGGGGTTTTTTTAGGGGGAGTTATCTCTCCACTTTTCATCGTCTATCCATAGTTATGAATTTTCATCATTTGTCCATAGCCATTTGCAAAGGTACACTTGTTTTGTTAATCTACCACGTGTGCTTATCGTTTGTCGTCCACTGCCTCAATGTCGATTCCTCCACCGCCTCAATGTTGATTCCTGCCTTCACCCATATGCTAATGCACGACTTTAGCACCCACGACTGCTCACCTTGTGCCCCAAACTCTTCGCCTAGATCTCGGAAGGCACTCGCAATGCCCTGTCGTAGTGGACGCCATGGCTGGAGATGGTGGATCGAAACACCTCGACGAATAGTCATGTTGCTCTAGTGCCTTCTCCCACACCCGATGAAAAATTAGTGGGAGGATTTAAGCAGCCGAGGGGAGATGTTACAAAGATACAGGATCCATTCAGCAGCAGCAAGCTCACCACGTCCATCAGAGAGCCCTCGCTCATCCAAAAAGATCAATCTGCTACCCACACTAATGCCTAGGTATCATAACTATGCCATTTCTCATCAGTGACTGTAGAAAGGCTTACATAAAACCTCACAACTACAGCTGTACAAAGATGAAAATAATGTACAAAATTGAATAGGAGGAGGAGTAGTGTTATGCATGTTTGTTACCAAATCCAAACAATGAATAAATTTGAATGTACATTCAAAGAAGGGACCAGTTTCCCATCATTGCTTCAACTCTAAGGGGAGAAGCATCCTTCCTGAAGCACTCGACTCAGGGGGGGCAACTAATCCTTACACACCATCACTCCTTATCTAGGAAATAGTGACCCATTTTCTTTCTTAATCAATTCAGCCCTGTGCTTACAAGCAAAAAAATCTTATTAGCATGTTTCCTAATATACTGCTTACAATAGTGTCAATGAATCATCCAACAACATTTGGAAGACAATT
>JASDQU010198867.1:0-19365 GCA_032191745.1 Picea mariana
TTGAATCACACTTGAGCATATTGAATATCTATATGTGTCTAAGGTAACCAAGGATATATAAACTATAATTATGAGTGAAGATGAAGAAAAGAAGGCCGAAATGCAAGGAAGGATAAATTCTTTTGATGGTGCTTTCTAAGGTATGTTATTTACAAGTCATCTCACCATTTTCGCTATAACGTTTTTTCTATAAAGATTCAAACCATGAAATTTCTATGAAAGTGAGAAAACATATCCAAGTATCTGTGAAAAAACATTCAGCTTCTGGGTCGTTGTATTTTGGGAGTTACACTCCGTGGAAAATAGCGTTTGTGGCTAGTCCTGAAACTAGTCAAAATCAGGTGTTTCGGGTAAAAACGTCATAACTTCTTCATAACAGATCCAAATTTAGTGAGACCGGATGTTTTGGTTAGGGTACTGTTTTTAGTATGCTCTGTAATATATTCATATCATTTCATCAAATATTTTGTGTGGGACAGGCTCTACAAGGTCGCTCTCTAGAATAAGACAAAATTCAGCAAGGTATGCCATTTTTTCTATAACTCCTTTTTTGAGAGGTTCCAAGTAGTGAAACTTGGAGGAATTGTAGAAAACACACTGAAGAAAATTGTGTATTAGTTTTAGTTATTTATTCATTACAAGTACAAATTTATGATTATTTCAAGTCAGGGTTGTTGACTAATCCAAAACTAGTCTTGTGAGACTAAAGAAAAGTTTGATGAAAATGCTAGTCTCTTGTTGTTAAAGTTAGGGAAGGTTTGCAGGAATGTGATTATATAAACTAGGTCTATTACAAAGCTACACATAATATTTGGATGATGAAATTGATGAGGGCATTTGGTTGTGGTACATGTTGAGTGCACGATTGAGAGAAGTAGTTGATGAGTTGGCACATACATAAGGTGTATAGTTGATGATGTTGGTACATAATGATGAGTCATAGGTGATGCATAGTTGACACATGATTGGTACATACTTGGTACATGGTTGAATTCACTTGTTTATGGTACAGGTTGATTACAGGTTGGTGCATGGTTGATGCACTTGTTTATGGTACATGTTGATTACAGGTTGGTGCATGGTTGATGNATGCACTTGTTTATGGTATAGGTTGATTACAGGTTGGTGCATGGTTGATGCAATTGTTTATAGTACAGGTTCATTACCGGTTGGTGCATGGTTTATGCACTTGTTTATGGTACAGGTTGATTACAAGTTGAGGTATAGGTTGATGCATGGTTCAGATTTATTGGTACAGGTTTACAGTGGTATATCTCATAGTGATAGTGTGACAGTGGTTCCATCATTCTAGTTCTACTTCAGGATGGCAGGAGGGGGCAAGGACAGGTGGTTGTAGCCACCTTTTGTTTGTAGCTGAAGAACATAGGGGGTCATAGCCTCCTTCTGGTTGTAGCCAGAGAATTGGGAAGTTGGAGCTTCCCTCAGGTTGTAGCCTGAGAAACTAGGGGTTTGGAGCCTTCTTCCAGTTGCAACTAGAAAACAAAGGAACTTGGTTCTTCCAATGAATGTAATTTTTCAAGACATATAAGATAAAGAATTTTGTGGTTTTCTCCCAATTTGCGTTTCCACGTAAAACACTGGTGTACTTTTTATGTGTAAGATTGTTCATTTGTTCATTTCTTATTTACTCTGCAGTTATTGGATAATAATGCTTCATTGATAAACCACTTGCATTATATGGTTAAAAGGGATTAAATTTCTCTATTACTGATTCACCCCCCCTCTCAGTAATCCAACATATTGATCAAGATCCTGATTTTGAAATAGATCCTCATGCTGATGTTTTTCTGAACAAAATTGATGATCATCATATTGTTCAATTGCCTAGAAATCACATCCCAAAGGGACTAGTTCCTTTGGAAATACTATTTGATAGAAATGATGCGGCAGCAAAGGGTAAAGTAGAAAATGATGATGTTGATGTAGCTAAGTGCAATATTGGCATGGACAAGGATCCAAAATTAGTCAAGCTGTCAAGCATCTTGTCAAGCGAGCAGAGGGTCGAGTATGCTAAGTTATTAAAGGAATTCGCTGATGTGTTTGCTTGGACCTATGAATACCTTATAACATATGACACCAACATCATTGAGCTTAAGATCCCATTGAAAGAGGAGGCCAAACCATTTAGATAGAAATTAAGACAATTAAATCCTATGTTGCTTCCTATTATGGAAGGTAAGGAAGCTGTTGAATGCCCAAATTATTGTCCCTTTGAGATATTCTATATGGGTAGCCAACTTGGTTCCAGTGAGGAAGAAGAATGGAGAAATCAAACTCTGTTTCGATTACAGGAACCTGAACAAAAGCTCCAAGAAGGACAACTACCCTTTTCCAAAGATGGAAAACATATTGCAGAGGGTGACAGGTGCATCCATAATTTCCATGATTGATGGATTTTCTGGCTACAATCAGATCTCTGTCTTGCTAGAGGACAGAGAAAAAACAACCTTCACTACTCCTTGGGGAACATTCATGTACACCAAAATTCCCTTTAGATTAATGAATGTGGGAGCAACCTTACAACGAGCCATGGACATCACCTTCATTGGAGAAAGAGATATATTTGTGGTCATCTATCTAGATGACATAACTACGTTTTCCAGATATGATAAAGAACATTGCTGCCATCTAAGAAAGGTCTTCGTGAAGTGAAAAAGGTTTAGTCTCTCCCTCACTCCCAAGAAGTCTTTATTTTCCATGAAAGAGAGAAAATTGTTGGGGCACATATTATCTGCTGAGGGAGTAAGAATTGATCCCAACCAGGTGGAAGCAATCCAAACCTTGTCACTTCCTAGGTCCAGGAAAGAAGTCCAATCTTTCCTAGGAAAGATTAATTTTCTAAGAAGGTTTGTTTTCAATTTTGTTGAATTGGTGAAGCATATCAAAACCATTCTCAAGAAAGAGAACGAAGTAAAATGGAATGTTGAGCCCAGGGAATCCTTTGATCAAATAAAAAAAGCATTGACTGAGGAACCTGTGTTGATCAGTCCTGATTATTCCAAGGATTTTCTGATTTTTTCTTTTGCTTCTTTTAATACCGTGGCAGTTATTTTATTGCAAAAGAATAATGAAGGGCTGGAACAACCTATTTCCTTTTTTAGTAGAGCATTTAGGGATGCAGAGGTCAAATATGACATCATGGAGAAACATGATTATGCCTTAGTGAAATCTCTCAAAGCCTTCAGAGTCTATGTCTTTCATTCGAATATCATTTCATATGTTCCTTCGAATTTTGTAAAGGACATTCTCATTCAACCAGACATAGACGAGAGAAGGAGCAAGTGTATTGCCAAAATCCTTGAATTTGATCTGGAAATAAAACCCACCAAACTAATTAAAGGCCAAGGTTTAGCCAAGTTGTTGTATGAATCTAATTGTAAAGCTTTGGGGGTTAACATCTTCAACACTTTCTTAGAAAATCAGTAGGTTGAAGTGTCTGATAAGGGTCCTCAAAACAGACCCTCATTGGCAGAATGCACATGGTATAAAGAGTGCTTCTCACAAGACAATGTCAAAGGTCTAGAAGTGAAATATAGACCCTCTATACCTAACAATGTCAAGCATTGGAATGTGTTCGAGGATGATCTTGAAATCAAAATATTTTTGGAAATTATTGAGGAGTTTTCTACATTTCATATTGATAAAGATCCTGATTTTGAAATAGATCCTCATGCTGATGTTTTTTTGAACAAAATTGATGATCATCATATTGTTCAGTTACCTAGAAATCACATCCCAAAGAGACTAGTTCCTTTGGAAAGACTATTTGATAGAAATGATGTGGCGGTCAAGGGTAAAGTAGAAAATGATGATGCTGATGTAGCTAAGTGTAATATTAGAACAGACAAGGATCCGAAATTCGTCAAGCTGTCAAGAAGCTTGTCAAGCGAGCAGAGGCCGAGTATGATGAGTGATTAAAGGAATTCGTTGATGTGCTTGCTTGGACCTATGAAGACCTCAGAACATATGACACCAACTTCATTGATCATAAGATCCCATTGAAAGTGGAGGCCAAACCATTTAGGTAGAAATTAAGACAAACAAATCCTACGTTGTTTCCTATTATGGAAAGGGAGGTAAGGATGTTATATGCCCAAATTATTGCCCCTTTGAGATATTCTGAATGGGTAGCCAACTTGGTTCCAATGAGGAAGAAGAATTGAGAAATCACACTTTTTGTCGATATCAAGAACCTGAAAAGAATCTCCAAGAAGGACAACTACCCTTTTCCCAAGATAGAACACATATTGTATAGGTGATAGGTGCATCCAGGATTTCCATGATTGATGGATTTTCTGGCTACAATCAGATCTTTTTCCTACCCGAGAAAAGAGAAAAAACAACCTTCACCACTCCTTGGGGAACATTCATGTATGCCCAAATTCCCTTTGGATTAATGAATGCGGGAGAGACCTTCCAACGATCCATCGACATCACCTTCATTGGAGAAAGAGATAGATTTGTGGTCATCTATCTGAACGACATAACTGTGTTTTCCAGGTCTGATAAAGAACATTGCTACCATCTAAGAAAGATCTTCGTGAAGTGCAGAAGGTTTGGTCTCTCCCTCAATCCAAAGAAGTCTTTAGTTTCCATGAAAGAGGGAAAATTGTTGGGGCACATAGTATCTATTGATGGAGTAATAATTGATCCCAGCCGGGTGGAAGCAATCCAGTCCTTGTCACTTCCTAGGTCCAGGAAAGAAGTCCAATCTTTCCTAGGAAATATTAATTTTCTAAGAAGGTTTGTTTTCAATTTTTCTGAATTGGTGAAGCATATCACATCCATGCTCAAGAAGGGGAATGAAGTAAAATGGACGATTGGGCCCAGAGAAACCTTTGATCAAATCAAAAAAGCATTGACTGAGGCACCTGTGCTGATCAGTCCTGATTATTCCAAGGATTTTCTAATTTTTGTTTTTGCTTCTTTTGATACTGTGGCAGTTGTTTTATTGCAGAATAATAATGAATGGATGGAGAAACCTATTTCCTTTTTCAACAGAGCACTTAGGGATGTAGAGGTCAAATATGACATCATGGAGAAACAAGCTTATGCCTTAGTGAAATCTCTCAAAGCCTTCAGAATCTATGTTTTTCATTTGAAGATCATTGCATATGTTCCTTCATCTTCTCTGAAGGACATTCTCATTCAGCCGGACATAAACGGGAGAAGGAGCAAGTGGATTGCCAAAATCCTTGAATTTGATCTAGAAATAAAACCCACCAAACTAGTTAAAGACCAAGGTTTAGCCAAGTTGTTGGCTGAATCTAATTGTAAATCTTTGGGGGTTAACTTCATCAACACTTGCTCAGAAAATAAGCAGGCTGAAGTGTCTAATAAGGGTCCTCAAAATAGACACCCACTGGAAGAATGCACCTGGTATAAAGATATTATATATTTCCTGCAAGAATTAAGGTCCCCTGATGGTATCGGAAAAAGCAAGGCAAGATCTTTAAAGCTCAAAGAAATCAGATGTTTCCTTATTGATCAGGTCTTGTATTGGAAAGAACCTATGGGTGTGCTTCTGATATGTTTAGACCCACAAGAGGCCCAAACGATTATGTTTGATTTCCATGACAACCTATGTGGGGGACATCATTTCTAAAGAACCTCAACCTATAAAATTCTTAGGGTTCGGTACTACTGGCATACTTTATTCCCTAATGTATGTACAAAATTCAGAGCTTGTATCAAATGTTAGAAATTCTCTAGGAAGCAACAACTCAAGTCTCTGCCCTTGAAGCCTATAGTAGCTTTGGGACCCTTTCAATAGTGGGGTCTAGACTTTATTGGGGAAATTCATCTTGCATCCAACGGTCAGCACAGATGGATCCTAACTACTGCAGATTATTTCACCAAGTGGATTGAAGCTATCCCCATAAGGAGTGCTTCTCACAAAGTCATCATTGGTTTTCTTGAAGATATTATGGAAAGGTTTGGTTGTCCGAATAGAATCATCACTGATAATGTTGCATCCTTCAAAGCTAAACCACTGATCAAGTTTTGTGAGCAATTCAGAATTGCATTGATTGACTCTACCGCCTACTATCCCCAAGCCAATGGATTAGAAAAGTACTCTAACAAAATCATGATAAAGACAATCAAAAGACTGTTAGATTACAACAAGAAAGCATGGGATTCAAACCTCAAATTTCCTCTGTGGGCTGATAGAGTGACAACAAAGAGGTCCCTAGGTGTCTCTCCTTTCCAACTTGTATATGGGACTGAAGAAGGTTTTCCTTCTCATCTTTCCCTGCCTATAGAAAAATTCTTCCAAGACTCTGATAGAGAGCTTGATGACATGATCAGGAGAATATATCAACTCGTAGAAGTGCAGTAGGCTAGGAAGAAACTACTAGACAAAGCGCATGAAAGACAACAAAAGATTAAGCAAGCCTTTGATAGAAAGGTGAGAAGAGAGGTTTTCCAGCCAGGAGATCTAGTACTCAAATGGGATGCGCCCAGACAGAACAAGGGAAAGCATGGTAAATTTGAAGCTTTTTGGATAGACCCCTTCAATATTTTTGAGGTATTGAAAAATAACACTTACAGGTTGCAGAATTTGGAAGGTGATGAAGTTTTCGGTAGCCCAGTAAATGGGAAATTCCTAAAAAAAAAAATTTGTTTAAAGCTGCCGTCGATGTCCCACCATTGTAAATACCGTTCCTGCTTTATGTGTTTTTTTTTTGTTTTTTTTAAAGAAGACTCCATAACCCAAAGCAAAGACACTGGAGCTACATGTTCTTGACAACTCACAAGGAGCATGCCATCCCCTCTAGAGCCAAATGTTATCACATAAGCTTGTCAGAGCCTAAGGGGTTTGTGGTTTCTACCTAAATCTATTATTGTGTCTGTCTCTCCTCCTTTTGCAGACCCGATTATAAGTTTCTCCTCTTGGCTAATAGTTTTTTTTTTTTTTTCTGTTTGCCTTCATTTGTTTGATCGACCTATTTTCCTTGTCGGATTACCTGAGAAATATCGGTCCTAAGCCTTTCCATTTTCCCTAAGGTCGATCACTTCTCTCTTTACCTCTGTCATTGATCCTTTTATTTTTCTGAGCCCTCAGCCAGTCATTCAAATAATTTACACAGGTCATGGTCATGAGTACCAAGCGGAACACTTGAAGCAATCTGATAAAAAAGCAAATCAAGTGAGCGAGCAAGATCAGTTTTCAACAGCAGAGATCCATCAAGTAGATCATATCGATGACCATCCGGTGATCGATATTATAAAGTTACACAGATGTTAGCTTTAGTCAGAGATCCGAAATTGTGAGGTCAATCCTAGTCGTTGGTACTAGAAAGAAGATGTGGCCTATGATCAACATTTCACTGACTCGTGGAATAGAGCAGTCAAAGGATAGAATCATGAAGACTCACAAAAATCGAAGTCATGAAATGATATAGGATATCCATTTCAGAAGGGTGCGTGGCGCTATATCCAAGACACGAAAAAAGTCATTTCTTCCAGGAACACGAAATGCGCAGATGTCCCGAGTCCCAAATGTCGACGGTCTGAAATCATGAAATGTCGATTTTCATCTAGACCATCCAATGCAAAAAGACGTGTGGCACTTGATCCAAGTGATCGCAATTTCATGACTCGAAGATTTCAACATGGAACACAGAGCGAACTCCCAAAATGAAAAATCCAAAAATTTCATATGGGATAAGCACGAGGTCACGGCCTGCGGTCTCACGGGGTAAGATAATGGAGCTGCACAAAAATATCAGAGCACTCACCTTGGTGTCAATAGAATATCTGCATGGTTTCAAGATGCTGAGGTCAATTATAAGGAGTCGTGGGCACTGCCTGGAGTATTCATGGGTGTCATGCTCCATCCCGATCCTGATGTAGGTAGTTAATGGAAATGGGAGAGGTGGTTGAAACGTCATCTCACCCCATAAATGGAAAGCATGGAAATATGGTTGTGTAGGCAGGATGTCAGCCGAAAGCTCCCCTCTCAGCGGAATCTCCTACAAATCCCATACTGATATGAGATCACATATGATAGAGGAATGCAAGTGCATACTTGTAGAAGAATATGCAGACACAAGGCTTTGATTGTAGTGGCCAGGTCACACTCCTGGTGGTGGCAACTGTTCTGAGTATAAATAATTATATTTGATATTTTTTTATGGTTGATGGTTGAGATAGGCTCTTGTATTGTAAAGTTTTAATGAAGCTCTGGTTCTTCTGGTTATGTATTTGTCTTTGAGACTTCTTGTTTAATGTAAGTCAGTTTCCTTTCGTATCTCTGTAATAATTGTGTTATAACACTCAGGCATGGATGATCTAATCGAGGGTAGTTATGTTTTTGTGATGTAGGTTTGATCACAGTGGCATTGTGACCAATTTTAATCAGTTTCTTGTGTTGTATTTTCCCTCCAACACTGAATGACTCAGGCATGGATGATCGAATCGGGTTGTTTTTATTGAATTGTGATGTATGTTTGATTTCATTTCAGTGATAATTTTATTCAGTTCTTTAAAAATCTGAACCAAGACGATGTTGTCTTCTGAGTTTTTCATCCTTAGGTTGCTGGAAGACTGGATATCCATAACAAACCTCTTCATTCTCCTCAAGTTCTTCCCCCTACTCACCTTTACTACAACTTACTCACTGAAGTTAGATTGAGACCTCATCTGCTTATGCATACTAGCCCAGTTTTCTGAGTTGAAGTGATATAATCCTGAGACTGTGTCCATTAGACCACCCTTAAATTTATTCATTATGACATACAAACTGATGGGTACTGGGATTACCTTTGCTACAATCCATAGGTGACTTATGGTGCTAACACACTCCATGTTGGTAGTTGGCACATGTTCTTGGCATGTTGATTGATACACTCCATTGATGATATCTTATGGTATATGGTTGATGTACATGGACATTGTGTATGGTTGGAACACAATATGGCACATGATGCACATGGTTGATGTTTTGTTTATGATTCTCTATTCACTTTTGACATATCTTTTGTATCATTAGTGAGGCATGAGATAGTATGTATGATGGGAATACATGTATGGTATGGAACAATTTTGGATGATTGATGCATGGATGGGTCCAAGGATCGTCATTAGAAGAGAATATCATTATTAAGCAGTGATCTATGTTCCGATGGAGAAGTAGCATTTGTAGCAGAAGCATATTTTTCATCTTGCAGAGAATATAGGGGGAGACATAACCATAGAGGGAGTCATTCTTCTTCCTATGATTCAAGGAGGAGGTATTTATTAGATGAAGGATATATGCTTGGAGAGAGAGCACATAAGCATGGTTCTAGGGAGAGAAATGGTCACTAGGGGAGCATGAGTGACATGAATTTAGCATTACATCAGAGTGATATCCCTTGTTCAAAAGGGGAGAGATTATTCATAGGAAAATCAAAGGCATCTAGGAAAGGGGAGTAGCCCCAAAGAGAGTGCAGGCAGGCAGAGCAACCCTAAGGAGAGAACTACCCTTTTCCATTGATGTTAAAGGGGGAGATATAGTCACATTGATGTGATTGAGATGACTATTGATGAAGAACAATTTCATGTATACATGTTTCCATCAATTATTGGTGTTGACATCAATGTTGGTATTGCCATCAATTCCAAAGGGGGAGATTGTTGGATCATGTTGTCATTGATGTCAAAGGAAATAATGTATTGCCATAGTATATTGATGTATTGATTGATGGATCATGTATTGACTTTCATTTCAATGTATTGATTTCAAGTGGACACATAGTTGTATTATTTCATGCATAGATGAAGATGGATCAATATGTTGTCATTGATATATGATGCATGATGGAGATGGATCAATGAATTGTCATTGATATATGATGCATAGATGATGCCATTCATAGGTGAAGATGGATCAATGAGTTGTCATTGATATATAATGCACATATGAAGATGGATCAATGTGTTCTCATTTATATATGATGCATAGATGGGGATTGATGCATTAATTTATTGATCGTTCGATCATGTGGTCATGCATGGATTCAATGACAAAGGAACAATGTCATAGTGATGTGTTTTCATGGGTTATTCCAAGTTGTATTGATGTAAACATGACTCATTATTGTCTTGTCATGATTCATAAGAAGTAAAAATGGATGAACTCCAAAGTGGTCCCCTTACGATGAAATCCCTCATGGGAAGACGCTTTCTGGATTGAGTTATCCTAGAAGAATGGTTAGAGAAACCAAGATTAATTGTGGAACAATGAGATGAATATCAATGAATTTGTCAGTGAAACTATCCTATATGGATAGTGCTTGTCATGCCATTTCCAGTGGTATGTGTAACGTCACATAAATCCTTATGGTTTTAGAGTTATGGCCTTGCGAAGTTGGAGGACCCTCATTGTTGGCTACAAGCCCCAAAAGGTCAAAGGTAGTCAAATTGTTTACAAAGAAGAAATTTTTTAAATAATAATAAAGTGAAGTGACTAAGTCAAAGAGGATTATTTAAACAATAAAGTTAATGGAGAACTTTCTAATTATGGAAAGTGTTTATAAGTGGGTTAACCCTAAAACAAGGAAAGTGGGTTAAGTGGACAAGTGGTCATGTGAACAAAGTGGCTAAGTAGACAAAGTTGGACAAAGATGGCTATGTGGACAAATTGGCTAAGTGGAAAAAGTGGATATGTGGACTAAGTGGCTAAGTGGATGCTTCTAAAGGAAGCTACTTGGATAGTATAAATAAGAGGGAAAGGATCTCTTGTTAATCATGTTTCTTTAGCATAATTGAAGATCTATTCTAAGGGAGAGATTGGCTGGAGGATCTCATGGACGCATCAAAGTTTTTGTAAGTCTGATATCTTTACGGAGAAAGTTTCAAAATTCTAGAAACCCTTTTTTCTGAAGGAGTACGCAAGCACAAGTGGGCAGAGTGTGTACATACGTGGGTTGTAGTGGGCTAGAGTGCCTACACACACGGGCTAAAGGAGGTCAGAGCACATACAGTTGGAGAGATCCATGAAGACTTGAGTGAGAGCTAGTGCCAGGTTGATGAAGTATGAAGCAAGTTCCAGATCTACATTCTATGGGTTCATATCTGCCATAGAAGTTTTGGTATGGTTACATGATTGATTTGATGGATACTTTTTCTTATGGTATGGTGAATTCTTAAGGAATTATTGGTATGGTTGTTGTGATATGTTTGATATGGTTGATTGACTGAGTGAGAAACACTCTTATGGTTCTATACAGATATGTTTTCCATAGTATATTGGTTACTTATGCATTATTGAGTAACATTCATATTGTATGGTTGAGGAGCATGAGTAAGTTGCTGGAAATGATAGTTGTGTTGTGATTGATTATGGCACAGAGTGGACAATAGTGGATGTGACAGAGGCTATAGAGAATCTGAGTTTTGAAGGTGAGAAAACCCAAGTGCTTCAGGATGTATACGCAGGTTGTTGTGAGCCAGACCACGTACATACATGAGCTGCACTACTGGTAGGGCGCATACATATGTCTGCTTCACTACTAAAAGGTCGCATACCTTTTGACAGATTGGTATCTGTTGAGGATTGAATCCTCTTCTTAGTTGATGCTGAGTTGTGTAAGAAGAGTCTTGCATTGAGAGTTGGTGCTCTTGTTGAGTTGATACTCTATTCAGTTGTTGATGATAAACCCAAGGATTGTAGTCCATAATAAAAAGAAAATTGTACATACATCTTGTGTTCTTTGTGTTCCTTTTGGTGATGACTTATTGATGATATATGTTGCTGATATATTTTCAAATTCAACTGATTATAAATGACAGTAATATGTGTTGAGTAAAATGGTGATTGCTAACTAAGGATTTTTTGTGAAAGGAAGTTTGAAATAGATCCCTACACTAATTCACCCCCCCTCTTAGTGTGGTTGGTGTGTCCAACAATTCGTATTAGAGAAGGCCTTCACTATACAGCCTTAAAAATCTTGGAGGAGATCCATGGACACACAAATGCATGATGAAGTTCCAATCCTTGATGAGAAACATTATCCAACATGGAGAATAGAAATGAAAGTGATCTTGAAACAAAAAGGACCAGGTATTTGGAAAGAAATTATTGGTGGATCAGTTCCTTTGAGTAACAAGTCAAAGTTTGCATCTCAAAAGGAAGAAAAGAAGAATGATGCATTGGCTCTCAAGACCATTTTCAATGGAATCTCAAGTTCTATCAAAGAAAGCACGGGACAATGCACTTCTACCAAGGATCTATGGCTAAAGCTATAGAAGACATACCAAATCAAAAAGGAAGACCTTAAAGACAATTCCATCAAGATCAATGAAGGTAAAGAATCTCCAAAAACCCCTGATTGCAATATTTCAAAATGTGATGATGTTGAATATTTCTCTACAAGTGAAGAGGAAAATCTAGAAATAGCTTGTGTAGAATCAAATGACAGTTATCCCATGGAATAAGTAGAATATAAACTATCAAAGCTTCAAAATAAAGTTGAATGGGCTCTATATGAATACAACTATGAAAATTGTTATATAGAATATAGCTATCTTTCTGATAACACTAAAAGGTTTCTTCAAAAGAATCAAAGACATATCTTGAAACTAAAGGAAATGCTCAAAGAACAAGAAGAAAGTAAAAAGACTCAATTAGAAGAAAAAGAAGAAGAGATCAAAAGACTAAAGAAATTAATAGAAGAAAATAAGAAGGTAGATGATGAGATTAGAAAAATTATTGAAGTTAATGTCCATATCAACACCCAAATTGAAGAAGCCAAAACGGTAGAAGAACTATTGAAGAATCAAGTAAATGAAAAGGAAGATTCATTTCATAAGTTGGAAGCTGAAGTTGTTGATCTTAGAAAGAAAGTAGAGAAGTAAAAAAAATTATTGAATAGCTCAACAATATTGAATGAGATCTTGGATAGTCAAAGATCACCAAATTATAAATCATGTCTTGGATACAACAAATAAGCTACACATGTTGAATAAAGCACCTCAAAGAAGCATGAGGTAAGTCCCTCATTCTCAAAGGATGGAAATAATGTTGCAAGTCAACCATCTACACAAGGAAAGGAAACTTTCAAAAGAACAAATAAAGGAAGACATCAAGAAGCCATCTTTACACCTCAAAGAAGAGAGGCACCTTCAAAATGGACACCAAAGAAAAGGTATGAAAGTGTTTTTCATGGTCACTGTTACTCATGTAATGAATATGGTAACAAAGATTTGGAATAAATATATTATGCAAGGAAAGATAATGAAAGATTTCATAACACCCTAAGGTGTTGGAGATGTAACCAATTAGGACACATTGCTACTCACTGTCACACCATGAGATGCTATAGCTATAGTGGGTTTGGCCACAAATCCCAGGATTGATGGAACATAAGAAGGCAGTCCATGAGAAGTGCTTCATATAGCATGAATAGAAGAAAACATGAAGTTAGGAAGGGAGCAATTTTTTACAAGATGGAAGCTTAGAGTTCAAGTTCTAAGAAGCAGGGACACCTTTAGAAGTGGGTAAATAAGACAAACCAAAACAAAATGATAGTCTTAAGGGAATCTCAAGATTGACTTCTTCTAAAACATACATGAGATACAAAGGTGGCAGTCATGTACATACGCAAGCTAACCCATAGACATGTTGCATACATACACGAGCTGTATGTATGACAGGCTGCCTGTACCTATGGTGATAGCTTTGAAAAAAGGCTAAGCATATGAGTTGCAGCTTGGTATGATGGTATAACTTTTTGTTGCAGGGTCTAACATGGTTTGTTGCAAGTTTTCATGATTATATGTTGGCATATGTATTTTTATGTATGGTGGTGACATATGGTTGAGTGTTGAAAGTCTATCCTAGATGCATGATAATAACCTTAGAATATGGATTGAGGCATTTTCTGTTGAAGAACAATGTTGGTTATGACAATGAAGTTGTGGCATATTGATTATGAGATATATCATGATGATATGGTAATATGATGGTAGCTATATATATCATTGATCTATTGAATTAGAGATACTATTGGATGCTTAGTATTTGCTGTAGTGAATGATGGTTGAGGCAGATTTGTTATGGTACATTGCTGGTACATATGTGAGTTCTATTAATATATCTTATGATGTATTGTTGGAATAATCTTTGTTGGATGTCTTCGTGCATTCATTTGGAATGTGGTTGAACTACATTTGGGACATGTAGTTAATGAGGTGATTATGTTGTACATCATTGATGATTCATAGCTTGATCTATGATTGGTACATACTTGGTACATTGATTAGAGGCACCTACTTGCAGTATGATTGGCCCATGGTCTATGGTTGATATGGAATACATGTATGGGAACACATTTTGATTGTAGTTCATCTTGTTAAGGTTGGTGCATGTTTGATGCACTTTCTTGGTATAGGTGGTGAAACATATTTAGTGAAATATTGATGCACTCATAGATGGTATATGGTTGTGGGTGATAGTACTTGACTAAAGTACATCATTGGTATTACTTGTCTTAGCACATACTTTGGCACATGATGTATGGGATGATATAGTTGAGACACTTGATTGATTGAGATACATGGTTGTGGTATTTGGTTCATGGTAGAGGCATATCATGAGTGATATGAGACTTGTTTGAAGTACATGGTTGTCATGTTGGTAGAGGCATATGGTTGACACACTCCATGTTGGTAGTTGGCACATGTTCTTGGCATGTTGATTAATACACTCCATTGATGATACTTATGGTATATGGTATTGATGTACATGGTTGATGTACATGGATATTGTGCATGGTTGGCACACAATATTGCACATGACGTACATGGTTGATGTTTTGTTTATGATTCTCTATACACTTTTGACATATCTTTTGTATCATTAGTGAGATATGAAATAATATGTATGATTGGAATACATGTATGGTATGGCATGAGTTTGTATGATTGATGCATGGAAAGGTCCAAGAATCATCATTAGAAGAGAATATCATTCTTAAGGAGTGATCTATGTTCCGGTGGATAAGTAGCATTTGTAGCAGAAGCATATTGTTCATCTTGTAGAGAAGATAGGGGGAGACATACCCATATGGGCTGTCATTCTTCTTCCTATGATTCTAGGACGAGAGATTTATCAGATGCATGATAGATGCTTGGAGAGAGATCACAGAATCATGGTTCTAGGGGGAGCAATGGTCATAGGGGGAGCATGAGTGACATGAATTCAACATTACATCAGAGTCATATCCTTTGTTCAAAAGGGGAGATATTATTCAGAGAAATATAAAAGGCATCCAAACAAGGGGAGTAGCCCCAAGGAGATTTTAGGCTGGGTAGAAGCCCCCAAGGAGAGAACTACCCTTTGCCCTTGATGTCAAAGGGGGAGAGATAGTCACATTGATGTGATTGAGATGACTATTGATGAAGAACAATTCCATGTCTAGATGTCACCATCAATTATTTGCGTTGACATCAATGTTTTCATTGCCATAAATTCCAAAGGGGGATATTGTTGGATCATGTTGCCATTGATGTCAAAGGAACAATGTCTTGTCATACTATATTGATATATTGATTGATGGATCATGTATTTTCTTTGATTTCAATTGATTGATATCAAGTGGATTCATAGTTGTATGATGTCATTCATAAATGAAGTTGGATCAATATGTTTTCATTGATATATGATACATGATGGAGATGGATCAATGCATTTTCATTGATATATGATGCATAGATGATGTCATGCATAGGTGAAGATGGATCAATGAGTTGTCATTGATATATAATACATACATCAATGTGTTTTCATTGATATATGATGCATAGATGGATTGATGCATTAATGTATTGATCATTGGATCATGTGGTCATGCATGGATTCAATGACAAAGGGACAATGTCGTAGTGATGTGTTGTCATGGGTTATTCCAAGTTGGATTGATGTAAGGATGACTCATTATTTTCTTGTCATGATTCATAAGAAGTACAAATGGATGAAATCCAAAGTGGTCCCATTATGGTGAAATCCCTCACAGGAAGAGGCTTTGCGGATTGAGTTATCCTAGAAAAATGGTTAGAGAACCCAAGATTAATTTTGGAATAATGAGATGAATATCAATTCATTTTTCAGTGAAACTATCCTAGATGGATAGTTCTTGTCATGCCATTTCCAGTGGTATGTGTAATGTCACATAACTCCCAAGTGATTGAGAGTTATGGCCTTACGAAGTTGGAGGACCCTCATTGTTGGCTAGAAGCCCCCAAAGGTCAAAGGTATTCAAAGTGTTTACAAAGAAGAAATTGTTTAAATAATAATAAAGTGAAGTGACAAAGTCAAAGAGGATTATTAAAAAAATAAAGTTAATGGACAACTTTCTAATTATGGAAAGTGGTTATAAGTGGGTTAATCCTAAATAAAGGAAAGTGGGTTAAATGGAAAAGTGGCCATGTAAAAAAAATGGCTAAGTTGAAAAAATTGGTCAAAGGTGGCTATGTGGACAAAGTGGCTAGGTGGAAAAAGTGGATATGTGGACAAAGTGGCTAAGTAGATGCTTCTAAAGGAAGCTACTTTGAGAGTATAAAGAGAGAGTATAAATGATATTGGACTTATCATCTTCTAGGTTTATCACATTAGAGTGACTTTCTAGCTTCGAAAATCCTATCGCTTTGGTCATATGCTTTCGATATACAGGATTCTTTGCTAATTCCACCATAGGGATTGGTATCTTTATATTATTTATCTCATTTTCGAGGCTGAACCCTCCACCACCTTTGTATATTTCTTTGGCTGAAACCTTAGACTCCTTTTCTAATTTATTTGTTTGTGCTGATTTATCATCCATGAGTTTATCTACTAGTATATGTGTTTCAACTGTCTTGGTTTCCTTTGTTTGGATCTCAACCTCCTTTACTTTGGGATCTAGTGAGTTTGCCCCCTTTCATTTTGCTATTAGGTGTCTTGGTCTCTTTTGGGGCAGGCTCATACAATTCACCTCTAGGGAGAATTTTCTTGGGTTGAGGAGTCGGTGTAGGTTTGTTTTTAGACCTCAGGTTATACCTAGGTTGGAACTTAGCCATTATAGAATCGGTCGTTTCTTGACATACAATGAAATCAATGTTGTTTATGTCCTCATCTTTATTTGATGGTTGTTTTGTGTTTAACGAATTCTCATAATATTCTTTGGTTAAATAGGGTTGAGTGAAATCATCACCAAAATTTGTTACATCTTCTTCCATACCCTCGAAATCTTGCAGGTCGTTTCCTCCTATAAAATTTTCATTTTTTAAAGGGGTTTGAATTTTCTGGTCTTCATTTTTAATCTGCCTTTGTTGATTTTGAGGATTGGGGTTTCTTACAAATTCCCTCTTAATGAAAGTATCAACCTTGGATTGATCTAACTCCATTCTAGAAATCATATTCGATAACTCCTTAATTATCCTAGCCATATCATCCATTTTGTCGTTTGTGGATCTATTTGACCCCGAGGGTCCCGCTTGTTCCCTAAAACGTTTGTTTTCTCGGTTTCCTATTTCTACCTTGGTTTTCAATTTGCTAGAAGCCATCATATTAGATTCGATTTCTATGGCATCATCTTGCAATCAGGTAGGGTATCCCCCCTTCTTTCTCTCAAAAGAAGTGCGAAATCGGGTTCAAAGGCTCCCACAAAGGTTACCTTGGCTGCAGGTTGGGATGGTTTAACCTTGATTGGGATCTTATTATATAATTTGTTAAATCTTTGAATGAATTCCATAACAGTTTCCAAAGTATTTTTCTTTAAAGAGACGACCTCTGTCAAATAATACAAATGGTCTTTCCTTTCACCCCATTGTCTAAGAAAGGAGTCTTCTAGGGCATCATAGGATAATATCGATCCTGTGGGTAGACATCGAAACTAGGTTCACACCTGTCCTTCAAAAATCTGAACAAACAACCTCGAATATACATCTTCATGTTCTAGACCTAGGATATCGACGAATTAATCAAAGAATTTTATATGTTTGGTTGCGGTCAAGTCTCCTTCTCCTGTAAATTTAGGAAAGTTTTTTATGTAATTTTCAGGAAGGTCATGGAGAGGGACGGGCAGGACCAAAGGCGCATATCTCGCAGCTACTTCAGCAAAAACTCTGGGAGGTGGGGGAGGTCCTTGGCCCCCCACTCCTCCTCCTGGAGCCACTCCACCTCCTCCTCTGATGGCCACCATTGGTACTACTGAATAGGGAAAAGGTCTGTTATATAGAGGGTTCTGGAAGACTAAAAGTGAATTTCTAGCTTCTTCGAGAGATGAGAAAAGCGAAGATGGGTGAAAAGAGATGCAAGGACTTGGCTCCTCGGATTTGCAAGAGATGAAATCAAGGGAATCCGCGGGTGTGGAATCTGAGTATATGGTATACTCTTCGAGACTTGGTGGGGTCGTGAAATCTAACTGAAGAGTCGAAGGGATATCGATCTCTAATAAATTCACTGTGGGGTTTTTACCTTTGTGTATGCCAAAGGTTGTCGGATGGATTTCACTTTTAACCTCAGAGAGAGTTAAAGTTGGGTTTATGGTTTCAGGGAGGGGATTGAGTGAAGTTGAAGGTTCAATGAAACTCTTGGTATTAGGTTGTGGTTACTTAAGATGGTAGACTGCAGTGGTTGGCTTAAGGGAACCTCTAGCTTTCAGTATTTTTTCGAGATCAGAAACGGGCGTGGTCTGTTTACTTTATGGTTTTTTTCTGGTATTTCTTCAACCGAATGCCATCTTAATTAAATGTGGAGACTCCAAGTGAAAGATAATAAAAGCCTTAGAAGGTGTTCACTCTTTGTTCACTATCAAAGGGAGAAACTTGAAAAAATGTCGTTCTTCCCAGGGAAAAGGTTTTGTAACTTTGTTCCCCGGCAACGGCACTAGAAAGATGTTGTTCCAGAGTATGTACTTAAGGCTTAGAAAGTACAGTGTCTAGGCATCATAAAGTGAGTAAAGGATAAAAAGGGGGGAAGAATCAACCTTTAGGAAAGGAAGCTAAGGCTGATTTCCAGGTTGTCGTTGTCTCGCTTCCAACTGTTCCTGGATATTTATATCCCGTTCAATTGTGGCCCATGAATGTTCAAGTTCTACCCAGGTGGTGGTTGTTTTAAGTATGGTATCAAAAAGGTTCAAAGTGATATGGGTTTGGTCCAATAAGCTGGGTACAATATTAGGCTGTCTTGCAACAGGAACAGTCATAGCGAAATAAGAAAATTAAAGGAGATTTCGAGGTTTTTTATACTGTATCAATTTGATCGTATAAAAGAGAACTATGAATCCGATATTTGAAGATAAGGTGCAAACCAAAGGCCTTTTCCCATAACTGAGTTATCTTTTGAATAAATTGTGTGTGAAGTGTGAGAAAAACATT
>JASDQU010198868.1:17290-31045 GCA_032191745.1 Picea mariana
ATTAAATAAGGTAATTGATTAAATATGTAATAAACCACTAAGGGAAAATAAAATATGAGGTTAAATGGGTTACGTACCCCATAAGGGATAACGTAACCCATAAGTAAAATAAGCATTAAAGTAAAGGATAAGCCAATTTAATGGAAATAAATGGAGGGATAAGGTTTGGTGGAGGAGAAAGGTTCGAGAAGAGGATGGAGGCATAAGGGAGGAGGAGGATGGATTTTGGGAGGATTCTCATTCATTCAGGGTTTTACGAGAGGAGATTTTGGGGGGGGAGCTTGGGACTGATTTAGCAGGGAGGATTTACAGTGCACACCGGGGGGCTGAGGGGTTTTGGGCTCGGAGGGCTAGGACGTCTGTAGATGTCCTAGGGCCAGGCGTACTGGTCGGCAGGGTGGTGGTTTTGGGGTGTTCAAGCGTAGGTTCAAGAGAGGATTCAAGCTCAGCATCAGTGACAGGTATGTTCAAAAATTGTGAAGTGTTTAATTAAATTTAATAGTTTTTTTTTACCAAATTTCATTTACGCAAGTATGCCCATAGCTTTGCAAATTATAAAAAAAAATTTTACTTCTTAAGAGCTTGCTGAATTGCTGAAATTAAGTAAATTGGTACAGAAATTAAGTAAATGAGTAGATATTTAGTCTCTTTTCAATTCTGGGTACTACAGTGTAGCTATGGCTAGGCTCTCTTCTTCTTCTTCAATGGCTGAAAAGATTCTCTATTATGGGACATGAGATAAAGACCTACTTGTGTGCTTGTCACCTAGGGTTTTGATTCAGAAAATTACAAATACATGCAAGAAAATTAAACTACAACCATTCATTCAAGAAGTTTTGCAGAAAAATACTTACAATTCATCAAGAAATAACCATGCAAACCCTAGTTGTAACACCATTCTTCAAGAGAAACACCATAAATGCCAAAAATCACTTCCTTCAACAAGCTCGCATCACTTAATCATCCAAATACCCAAGAAAGGGGGCCAATTTTAGACCTCACTAATGAGTGAGTAAGCTGTGATGATAAAATGAGTGTCAAAATCCCTCATTTATACAAAACCTTGACCTAATTTTACATTTTAGGTCAGGTAAAAGGACGACAAGGCCAAAATATCAAATCATACCATTTTACATTAAATTTTCAAGTTAAAACCCTAATCAAGAAAAAAGGTAAAACGTCACCCCTTCTTAGGGTGATGTTAGCCCCTATTAGGGAAAATGTAGCCTCCTGAAGCAAGATGTTATCCCTCATTGGGATCCTCCAAATTTCCACACATGCCAACTTCCCTACCCATCTACTAACATGCTCATGATGATGTCATACGCCTCCTGGTGACATCCTGGGCCATGTAGAGCCAACATCCCTATGAAATTGCGTCAATCCCCTTAGGCCAAGCAGTGTCAGGGTGTCTCTAGTGGAACATTCTCTTCTTCTCTGGTGCAAAGTCTCTGATCATCCTCTACCCTGTCTCTACCCCTAATGGGGTATCAACATCCATCTGGTGGGATCTTCAACCCCATGGAGGTCCGAACGGATAATCTCACCATGTGTACCGGTCCAAATGGTACCTGTCCATCTGGCATGGTCCTGCACATCATAGGCTACGCCCTCCACGGGCTCATTAGTCACAGGGATCATAGAAATCTCAATCACATCTCATCATTAATATTATTAAACATATGCATAAAATCCCTAATACATCTGTCAATAGCTCAAAGAAATTACACAAGCTTGCTATACAAATCTAGAGGAAAAGACAAGATGTTCTATTGGGCCAGTGTCCATCGGAAAAGGTGAGTTCTCAGAAGAAAACCTCATCAAAACTATGTGAGTGGGTGATGTGGTTAGGGGAAGTCCAAACATGTGGGTGCAGTGAGGGCCAAGGATGCAATGTGTTTTCTGTGGGTGCCTTTGTAGAAGGCGAGTTATACCTATCATGGATGTATTATTTCTAAGCCCATTCTTTCCTTTATTCTTTTTATTCTTTTATTGCTTTTCTTTTTATTTTTGTTCAAGAGCTAATCAGGGGACATTGTGGTGCAAAGTCGCTCACCCTCACGGTCCGAATCGCTCTCCTCAGGACCTTCTTCCTTCTTGGCCCGAAGAACTCAAAGGTTCTTCTGATCCCCCTCGGGAATCTCACTACCCACAGTGCCTCTTCCACTCGCGCGATCCTCCCTTCCTTGGTTATCAAGGATCGGCTCTCGCGACTTCGCGAGTTCAAAAACTAGATATATGGTCCTTGGATCTCCGAGACCCGATGTCTCTGGTCAACATTGACCTTCCTTCGGTGTATCGGGACCTCGCGCTATCGTGACTTTGTGACTTGCGACACTATATCTTCGGGGTTCCAACCTCCGAGATCCGAAACGCCGAGATGCCGACTACCCTGCGATATCGCCTTCTCGCTTCCTCGCATCTCGCGAGCCAAATCTCTTGATCCTTCAACTCCCAAGACCCGATGTCCCGAGATCACCTGTCGCATCACTCGACTATGACTCACACCATGCACGATGTTTCCAGAACGTCGGTTATCGCGTTCTCGTGACTTCCCTCTACGAGAAGTAGGAGTCTTCCCTCACGAATTCCCGATACGTCTGACCCACGAGTCGAGTCGTGACCTTCGTGATTCTTCACGACAAGTTCAAGTCGTCAATTCTCTTCCTCTTAAGGCTTCTCCCAGTTCGGACTTTCTTCCGTCTGCACTAAACACAGATAAAAAGTGCCTCTCAGCGAGACTTGTCCGTCAACCCACTCGCTCCTCCTTGCGGCCTATTTCGTGGATGTTATCTCTGCTGTTCTTCGATTACTTCGAAGGCCTCTCTTCCCTGAGCTTTTACATCCCCTGAGTTCCTTCTGGAAACTCCCTGCACTCACTCCTTGCGGCCTTGCTTCCAACACGCTAAGTGTTGAAGCCTTCTCGACCTTGCGCACTCCTGCGGCAACGGTCTATCAATGCCTTAGCTAAAAAATCACAATTCTGAGACTTCGTCCCGCCTGCGCACTCCTTGCACGGCTCTATCTACTCAAACCAACTACTGAGTGAACAAGAACAAAAGTTCAGCTATTAAGCCTCATCAACGCACTCTATGCGGATGAATTCAACTGCACTCTATGGAGGAATCTCCTAGCTTAAACAGAGAAACAATTGAAACTCAATTCCTCATTCTCTCAGGTTTCGAACCTGATATGCAATCACATACGCAACATATAGAAGATAAGCATAAAAAGAAGCCAATATGCAACAACATAATATCAACAACACACAGAGATCAAACACATCCAGGGAATTGAATCAAAGTCTTTCTTATATTAATTCAATCTGTACATGGGTGCTCTCCACAAACTCTCTGCTCAGCTCTGCTTTCTCTCGATGAAAATGAGAATCAATACAATAATACAAGGAGGGTGCCTATATTCCGTTTTCCCTCTCGAAAGTAAAACTGTCTAATCTAGACTTAACTATTTTATCTACCTGCATTAAATCTAATAAATGCCTCAGCTACCTAAGGACGAGAGCTTATCCGCTCAAGGTCCGTTACAATATAAAAGTGCACTTCATCACATCAACGCATTAATGTTTGGCGCTTCATATTAAGGTGTTTTTTTAAAATTAGCACTAGCGCTGCCCAACTGTCTTTCTTTCTCCTCGCGCTGGCTCGCTTGATGAGGTGTGGATGCTCCTGCATCATACTCGGCTCAAAAAGATTTCATGGGATCCTGTCTATGAGCTTCTGTACAGCATGCCCATGCTTCTGTATAATTGCTTCTGTCTCCCATATAGCATCCTCCACTGGGTGATTCTTCCATTTTACCAGGTATTCAAAATATTGCTTTTTCCTGGTCTTCTTACCGGCTCGCTTATCTAGTATGCACTCCATCTGCGGCTTCTGTGCAACTGGTAATTGTTTCTGCCACTGGACCACTGGTTCCTCAGTTCCAGTGTCTATTTCATCATTCCTGTATGGGTATAAATCCAAAATGTTGAATATCAGAGATATCCCGATGCTCTCTGGCAACTCAAGCTCATATGCGTTCTCGCCGAACTTTCTCAGAATTTTACACGGCCCAATTTTTTTCATCTTGAGTTTGTTATATGTTCCCCTTGGGAACCTTTCCTTCCTTAAGTGTGCCAAAACCATGTCCCCAACTTCAAACTGAAGTTTCCTCTTCCTCTCATCGGCTCTGCGCTTATACTCTTGGTTGGACTTCTGCAGTCGCTGTCTTACTTGTGCATGAAGTTCCTGCATCGTCTCCGCGAATTCTTCAGCCCTCGCGCTGCTAGTCTCAGCCTGTTCTGACTCCCTGAGCTCAGAAACTCCTATCGGTTGTGTCCCATAAAAAAATTTAAATGGACTCTTACCTGTACTCCGATTCACCAAATCATTGTATGCGAATTCTGCCTGTGGTAGGATCTGATCCCAACTAGTGTGATGCTCCACCACCAGACTTCTCAACAGATCCCCTAAGCTCATGTTGACCACTTCTGTCTGCCCATCTATCTGCGGATGGTAAGAAAAGCTGAATGCCAAGTTAGTCCCCAACTTCTTCCATAGCGTCCTCCAAAAATGACCTATGAACTTGGTATCCTGATCCGAGACTATGATCCTCGGCAATCCATGCAACCTGACAATTTCTTTGAAAAACAAATTTGCGATGTGGGTTGCATCACTGGTTTTATGACACAGAATAAAATGTGCCATTTTCGAGAACCTGTCTACCACCAAAAAAATGGAATCAACTCCCCTCTATGTTCTCGGCAAACCCAACACAAAGTCCATGCTGATGGCCTCCCATGGCCGCTCGGGTATAGGCAACAACTGATATAACCCTGTGTTCTGCTTTCGGCCCTTCACATGTTGACATATCTGGCACCTTTCAACAAACCTCTTCACATCTGAATGCATGCCTAGCCAATAATATGATTCTCTCAGCTTGGCGAATGTCTTGTCATGTCCAAAATGACCTGCTAAGCCTCCGCTGTGCTTTTCTCTCACCAAATTCTCCCTCATGGAGCAATCTGGAATGCACAACTGACTGCCTTTAAACAACAATCCATCTTGGATCATGTAGTCAATCCACAGAGTCCGATCCCTGAGAACTGGGTTCTCGGCTGCCTCGTATGCTTTGCCAAAGTCTGCGTCACCTGCATACATATCTTTCAGATTCTCAAAACCCAAAGTCTTGACCCTGAATTCCTGCAGCAATAAACATTTTCTGCTCAAAGCGTCAGCTACTTTGTTTGCAGTCCCCAAAATGTGCTTTATCACAAACGTGAAGTTTTGCATGTACTCTACCCATTTCGCATGCTTCTGGTTCAACTTCTCCTGTTGACTCACGAACTGCAATGCGTGGTTATCGCTGTACAAAACGAACTCCTTGGGTATCAAATAATGCCTCCACTTCTTCAACGCCTGTATGATGGCATAGAATTCTTTGTCGTACGTGGAGTACTTCAGCTTCGCATCATCCAGCTTCTCGCTGTAATATGCCACAGGTCTGTCATCCTGACTCAAGACCCCTCCAACAACATATCTACTGGCATCACATTTCACCTGAAATGTTTTCTGAAAATCTAGCAGCACCAGAATTGGCTGCTCTGTAATCCTCCACTTCAGTAGATTGAAGCTCCTTTCAGCCTCAGCTATCCACTGGAAAACTTTATGCCGCTTCCTCACCGTATCCATCATTGCGACGCTAATTCCACTAAAATTTCGAATGAACTTTCTGTAGAAACTAGTGAGTCCATGAAAGCTCCTTACCTCAAAAACATTTCTCGGCGATGGCCAATTCCTGATTACATTCAGCTTCTCAAGATCCATCTTCAATTCATTCGCCGAGATTACAAAACCCAAATAAATGAGTTCCGTCTGCATAAACGAGCATTTCTTCAAATTGATCAGCAGCTTCTCCTGCTGTAATCTTCTCATCACTATGGCTAAATGCCTCAAGTGTTCTTCCCTGGTTTTACTGAATATCAGTATATTGTCCAGGTATACAACCACAAATTTGCCAATGAATTCCCGTAGGACTTCATTCATTAGCCTCATGAAAGTGCTCGGTGCGTTTGTTAACCCAAATGACATGACCAACCATTCATACAAACCTTTGTTTTTTTTGAACGCTGTCTTCCATTCATCTCCTTCTCTCATCCGGATCTGATGGTATCTTCTCTTGAGATCTATCTTGGAAAAATAATTTTCCCCGCTTAGGTATTCCATCAAGTCATCCATCCTCGACAGTGGAAACCTGTACTTGATGGTGATCTTATTTATCGCCCTGGAGTCTGTACACATCCTCCAACCTCCATCCTTCTTTGGGCTCAGTACTGTTGGAACAACACACAGACTTAAACTTTCCCTCACCAGTCCTTTGTCCTGCAGATCCTGTACCTGCCTTTTGACCTCCTCGTTCTCCTGAGGTGTCAACCCGTACGCTGCCTTGTTCGGTAAGCTGGCTCCGGGTATGAGGTCAATATGGTGAATCACACTCCTCATCGGTGGCAACGAATGAGGTAGTTCGTCCACGATGATATCAACGAACTCTCCAAGCAGTTCCTGAATCTCCTCTGGTAAGTCGTCCACTCTTGTGCTCGTCAGGAAAATTCTCGGCTTCCTGACAACGAAGAATTGTGGATCTTTGTTCTTCTCCATCTCTGTGAGAAGCTCTTTCCCACTCATGAGAAGTATCGTACTGCTCACTTCCGGCTTCACTTCCTTATCCTTGACTGGATGCAATGTATGTGACCTCCCATCCTTCTCCAAGGTGTATGTGTTCATTCTCCCATCATGAACAACATTTCTATCATACTGTCATGGTCTTCCCAATAAAACATGACAGACATCCATGGGTATAACATCACACAAAACTTTATCTCTATATTCACCCATTTTAAATTCAACTAGGCATTGTCTCGTAACTCTTACCTGGTGTCCTTTCTGTATCCACAACACTTTATATGGACTCGGATGCTTGTTCGTCTTCAGCTCCAGCTTTTCCACCATCCTAGTTGAAACAAGATTGTCTGTGCTTCCGCTGTCCACTATGACCTTGCATTTCCAGCCCTTGGTCTTGCACGTGGTCTGGAACAGTCTGCATCTTTTCACTAAGCTATCCACCTCTTTCTCAGGTTTCAAGAGAGCCTTGTGCACTGTCAGTGACTTCCCACTTCCAGTGTCTTCATCCTCTACGTCACGCCTCTGCGCCTCTGCAACATGAGATTTTCCTCTGTCCATTTTCCTATCTGGACAGTCCATGGATTTATGACCATCTTTACCACACGTGAAACATGTGATCACTCATCCTCTCCCTCTTCCTCTACCTCGGGTACGAGGAATTACGTCGGCGTCAGCATATCCGCCACCCTGCTCAGTATGCTGCCTCCTCGGCTCAACATATTGCTGCCTTTTTTCAGTTTGTGGCTGCCTCTGCTGTTAAGTACCACCTCTCTCAGTTCTACCCTGAGGCCTCTTCCAATCCTCCTTGGGCTTTTGAGTTCGTTCTTGGGCAACTGCTTTGCCTCTAGACTGGCTTCTGCCTCGCCCTCGCTGACCTTGCTTGTGGCTCAGCTTTTCTTCTGCCTTCAGATCCATTTGGTACGCATCCTCAACTGTTCGGATGGTTAGCATGCTCAATTCATCCTGAATGTCATACCTAAGACCATTTAGATATCTTTCCACCTTTTCATCATCGCTCTCCCGATGACCAGCTCGGATGTTGAGCCTGTAGAATTCCTCGGTGTACTCCTTCACCGTCATCAACTTCTGTCTCAGTTTATGCATCCGCCTGAATAGAGTGATCTGATAGTCTTTCGGAATGAACTTCACCTTCATCTTGGCGATCATCCGATCCCAGCTCTTGATTTTCTGTTTTCCTTTGCAGCGCCTATCCGCCTGCAATTCATCCCACCATAAGGCTGCATGTCCTTTCAGCTTGGTAACTGCTTGCCTTACCTTCTTGTCCTCTTCGATATCTTCATAATCGAAGTAGGTGTCGAGTGCTCGGACCCAATCTAGCAACTCCTCTGCATTTAGACTCCCCTCATAGACGGGAATGTCCATTTTTTTCTTTGAGCTCATCCTCGAGATAGCTTTGATCAACCGCTTGGTTGAAGCATCTTCTGCTGAGACCTCCCCTTCATCATGTCCAGCTTCCTCCTCCACCTCGGAATCACTGAACTCTGCTGTACCAGCTCCACACCTCTGGGTGGTCTCCATCTCTTTGAGTCTCGCCCTGAGATCTCGTATTTGGCGTTCCATCTCCGGATTCCCTGCCGGCCTACCTCTTCTTCGGGCATCCCTATCTTCACGATCAGGTGACTGTCTCTCTCTCCTGGACGGCATTGTAAAATTCCTGTCTCTGCTTGAAAAAGCAAAGATACTCCCGCTCTGATACCACTTGGTGCAAAGTCGCTCACCCTCACGGTCTGACTCGCTCTCCTCAGGACCTTCTTCCTTCTTGGCCCGAAGAACTCAAAGGTTCTTCTAATCCCCCTCGGGAATCTCACTACCCACAGTGCCTCTTCCACTCGCGCGATCCTCCCTTCCTTGGTTATCAAGGATCGGCTCTCGCGACTTCACGAGTTCAACAACTGGATATATGGTCCTCGGATCTCTGAGACCCGATGTCTCTGGTCAACATTGACCTTCCTTCGACGTATCGGGACCTCGCGCTATCGCGACTTCATGAATCGCGACACTATATCTTTGGGGTTCCAACCTCCGAGATCCGAAACACCGAGATGCCGACTACCCTGCGATATCGCCTTCTCGCTTCCTCGCCTCTCGCGAGCCAAATCTCTTGATCCTTCAACTCCCAAGACCCGATGTCCCGAGATCACCTGTCGCATCACCTGACTATAACTCACACCATGCACGATGTTTCTGAAACGTCGGTTCTCACGTTCTCACGACTTCCCTCTACGAGAAGTAGGAGTCTTCCCTCGCGAATTCCCGATACGTCTGACCCACGAGTCAAGTCGTGACCTTCGTGATTCTTCACGACAAGTTCAAGTCGTCGATTCTCTTCCTCTTAAGGCTTCTCCCAATTCGGACTTTCTTTCGTCTGCACTAAACACGGATAAAAAGTGCCTCTCAGCGAGACTTGTCCGTCAACCCACTCGCTCCTCCTTGCGGCCTGTTTTGCGGATGTTCTCTCTGCTGTTCTTCGATTACTTCGAAGGCCTCTCTTCCCTGAGCTTTTACAACCCCTGAGTTCCTTCTGGAAACTCCCTGCACGCACTCCTTGCGGCCTTGCTTCCAACACGCTAAGTGTTGAAGCCTTCTCGACCTTGCGCACTCCTGCGGCAACAGTCTATCAATGCCTTAGCTCAAAAATCAAAATTCTGAGACTTCATCGCGCCTGTGCACTCCTTGCACGGCTCTATCTACTCAAGCCAACTACTGAGTGAACGAGAACAAAAGTTCAGCTATTAAGCCTCATCAACGCACTTTATGCGGATGAATTCAACTGCACTCTATGCAGGAATCTCCTGGCTTAAACAGAGAAACAATTGAAACTCAATTCCTCATTCTCTCAGGTTTCAAACCTGATATGCAATCACATACGCAACATATAGAAGATAAGCATAAAAAGAAGCCAATAGGCAACAACATAATATCAACAACACATAGAGATCAAACACATCCATGGAATTGAATCAAAGTCTTTCTTCTATTAATTCAATCTGTACATGGGTGCTCTCCACAAACTCTCTGCTCAGCTCTGCTTGCTCTCGATGAAAATGAGAATCAATACAATAATACAAGGAGGGTGCCTATATTCCATTTTCCCTATTGAAAGTAAAAACTATCTAATCTAGACTTAACTATTTTATCTACCTGCATTAAATCTAATAAATTCCTCAGCTACCTAAGGACGAGAGATTATCCGCTCAAGGTCCATTACAATATACAAGTGCGCTTCATCACATCAACGCATTAATGTTTGGTGCTTCATATTAAGGTGTTTTTTTAAAATTGGCGCTAGCGCTACCCAGCTGTCTTTCTTTCTCCTCACGCTGGCTCGCTTGATGAGGTGTGGATGCTCCTGCATCACATTGTCCTGGCGTGGTGACCAGTGGTGGCAGTGTTACAGACAAGTAATTTCACAGAAATGAAAGGTTGTCTCATGATGAGACCCCCTTTCCCTTGGCCATGCAACCAAGAGTCACTGCCCTGGTGTGGTGACCATCTGGTGGCAATGTCATACTGCTAGGTGCCCATGGACCTCATAGGCTGGCTCGTGATGAGACCCCCTATCCTCTGCCTAGGTCTTGTTTTATTGTTTTCTTCCGGGTCCCTCTAGTTTATTGTTGAGAAGACTTTTATTTCTTTCTCAGGGATCCCTGGGCGAAGCATCTCGAGGTTTTATATTAGGATTTTATCTCTTACCAACTTGATTTTACCTTCTGGGCCTTTAGCCCCTTATTCCCACGAGACAAGGTGCAGTCCTGAAGAAAGGTCAACCCAATGCCCAGACAAGGGGAGTGGGACAAGTGAGCGGGAAATAAGATGAAATAGTGGTGTTATGATGGGAACGAATGATGGATTTTCAAAAGTCCCCCTAGTGGCAAACCAAAACCTATGGACAAAGGCTTGCTAGGACACCCTGTGAATCCCCCAAACATGGTCAAGTGAGAAAATGTAAGATCCAAGCAATTTTTAGAAATAAAAGGAATCAGATACATACATTTAAAGGTTTTAATGATCAAACGTGACACATACCATGATACCTGGACTAATTACCTCATGAAGAAAGAACCTCTTTTGATATAGGACCAAACCAATGATGATGGATTTTGCTGTTGCTGAAAAGATAAAGACGATGGAGGAAGAAAAGGTGGGCCCTCCAGGGCCATGCTTAGGTGAATCCTGCTCTCGGTACTCCATGTCTAGGACCTATGGGCCTCGAGATATGATCTCTTAGTTATCCCTGAAAAACGAGGATAACATGTCCTTTTCTCAATTCTATTTCTATTGTAAAACAGTGTTTTCACTTCAAAGAAGTAGAGACGGAGGCGCTACCAGCAAGGTGAGGAATGTATGATAAAAATTTTCTACACAAAACAATGAAATAATCTCTTTTTTTTTACTCCTGTAAAACTTGTGGTGAATGATTTCAATGCATGAATTATAGTCGTTTTTTTTTTTAAATTGTTCATTGTTTTGTTTTGGTTCCCATATAAATTTTGTACTATGCTTTTAATTTCTTATTTGGGGAATATACTAATTGTTATATTCTAGAATGTTTTCCTTGATTCAACAATTAATTTTCAATTCACCATTATCAATTATATTAGTTTTGTTTTTCATGATATAGAAGAACTTATTGTTAACCTGTCATGGATGTGATCTGCAGTGTCACTAATAAGTTTTTGTAATTTACAATATGTGATTTGTTTAGATTATGAATTGTATTTCATGTATCTAATATCATTATATATTTTATTTATGATTGCAATTAGAATCGATTTAAGATATTTTAGGCTCTCATGGAATAAAAAATCATTTGTCATATTTGTATTAGGTTATTTAATAGTTTTAATTAGTATTTTTGCAGCAAGAACTAGAGATCTTTCTGTTGTATTACTGAGAGGGGCGGGGGGGAATCAGTAATAGAGCAATATAATCCTTTTTAACCATATAATGCAAGTGTTATATTAATGTAGAATTATCATCCAATATTTGCAGAGTAAATAAAAAATGAACAATCATACACATACACAGTACAACGATGTTTTTACGTGGAAAACCAAAGTGGGAGAAAACCATAGAATTCTTTTTATTATATGTCTTGAAGAATTACATCCATTGGAAGCACCAACTTCCTTTGTTTTCCAGCTGCAACTGGAAGGAGGCTCCAACCCCCTAGTTTCTCAAGCTACAACCTGAGGGAATCTCTAACTCCCCAATTCTCTGGCTACAACCAAAAGGAGGCTACACCCCCCTATGTTCTCCGACTACAATCAGAAGGTGGCTACAACCACCTGTCCTTGCCCTGTCCAACCTCCCCAAAGTAGAAGTAAAATGATGGAATCATTGTCACACTATCACTGTGAGATATACCACTGCCCTGCAACCAACCTGTACTGCTTCCCTACAATCAACCTGTACATGAACTGGACATGTATCAACCAAAATATAACAGATACATGACCTGTAGTTCTGCAACCTACATATGTACACACCCTATTTGTACAACAGCCTACGTATGTACGTGTTTTGTCTGTTATGCAACATGTGTATGCCTTCTGAAACTAGGGATAAGAGACTTGTATTTTTGCAACACGTGCATGTACAGGCCCTGTCTATACAAAAACCTTCCTATCTATGCATCCTATCTATTATGCAGCATGCATTTACCTTATGAAAATTAGGTTTTTCTTTTTCTGAAAACTTTTGACCCTCTGCAACTTCTTTCACATAGATCTGCAACCTGTCATTGTATCCAGACTGTAGCTATACCCTGTGCATGCATCCTCATACATAAAATTTACCCAAAAACTCTATATCTCTCTCTAGTCATGTGCCATATGAGTGTGTGTAATCATGAACAAGTATAATAACCCTCACATGATCTAGAAATCAAACCCTTTCTGATATTCATCCTCTCAATACATCAACCACTTCACAAATACAAACTCTCAACCATGTACCACAAAAACCCTTAGCCATATGCCAAGAAATACAATATGTGCCTCAACTTTAACAAGAAGTATCAATGATAAATATACAAGCACTGTATTTCTGTAGATTTGACTTATACAAAATATCTCATGTAGCCACTAGTCTCTCTAGGGAGAATCCTCAAATCTCCATAACCATTTTTCTTGCATACATCAAAATCCAACTATTCATAGAAATAAGACATACCTTTTGAACCAATGGATAGATCTGATGCGTCTGAGAACTGTAGACCTTTCTGGGAGATTGATCTCAGAATCTAGATCCTTTGCATCTTCATATTTTCAAGTTTCCATGGCTTTACCAACATGTACGCATCCTAATACACTATCAGCACACATACGTACACACCCTAATACATTGTTAGCCCATGTACGCCTCATAAATTAGGGTTTTTTAGTATTCACTATTATTTCGAAACTTTCCCTGTCAACCCTTTGTACTACCTCAGTATTTCACAACTTCAGATGTATCAATGAGTACTTGCAATAATCCTTTCACAACAAAAGATATTCAATGTGTTTAAGTGTGATTAAATGAGAGACCCTTGCCTCTTATTTATACTTTCATGTAACATCCCACTTTCCTTATTTTAGGGAGTTCTCCATTAAATTTATTATTTAAATAATTTCTTTTTCAAACACTTTGACTTTTTGGGGCTTCTAGATGACTCATGAGGGTTCTCCAGCTTCACATGGCCATAACTCTCTAACCGTGAGGAGTTATGTGATGTTCCACATACCACCATAAATGGAATGACATGTAGAATCCATATAGAATAGTATTACCTGCAAATATATCAAAACTCATACCATTATCCATCAAAAAAACTTGGGTCCTTTACCCAAACCTTTGTGCTACCGGAATTCACTATAGAACTTTCTTCAAGGGTTGGCATTGTTGATTAAGGTTGGTTGTCATTGATGTCAACCCTTGAAGAAAACCCCGTAGCACAAAGGTTTGGGTAATGGACCCAATATTGTTTGATGTAAATATGAATCATTATTGTTTTTTCATGGTTGATAAGTAAATATGGATGAACTCCAAAGTGGTCCCCTTATGGTGAAAG
>JASDQU010198869.1:5901-16977 GCA_032191745.1 Picea mariana
TATGAGGCGTTATGGGTTGATGACATGTTGTTTTACTGAATTGACATAGACAGGTGCTATTGACTCTGTTTACTGAGTGTGCAAGATTTTGGACCTAAAGGATGCCTCTTGAGGGAGAGGTGTGGACAACAGCCCTGCCACAACCTATTAACACTCACACCATGGCTCGAACTGTAGGTTAACGATTACCTAGTTCGAGAGGACCCACAATGTCATGAGGGCAGACTGCGACAGTCACTCATGATAATTCTAGGGGGCACACAATAAGGTGGGGGCCTTATTCCTTAGAGGCCCTTAGTCTCCCACAAGTTCACCTAGTGGAGTATTGACTCCATGGGTTATTGATGTCTACCAAGTTAGTCAAGAGGCGAGTGGCACCCTTGGAGCACCTAGTGCATCATGAAGGGCACGCCACATTGTTGATGATAGAGGAATGAACCTAGATGGCCTTAGGATGAATAACATCTTAAGTATTTAAAAAAAAACAAATTCCCTAATTAAATGTCGCCCAATATGAAAATTTAATGTTTAAGTCTAAACTATGCTAGTGGTAAAATTTTATCTCTCTCAAAAAATAATAATAATAATAATAAAACCACATTGAATAATAATTATGATATTCATTAAATCTTGTAACTAAGGGAGTAAGAAATTAATTGTTTCAAAAAAATATCTGTTGGATTAAAATTAAAAAAAGGGGAATTAATTGTTTTATTACTTTGATAAATTAAAATATACTAATTAAATAAGAAAAGGGAAAAAGGGTTATTTTCCACACCTGCCTTTCTGATTTCTAAGTAAAAAGGGCAAAGAGGGAAAATCTAAAATATTAGGAACTGCCTTGAGAAATGGCTTAGATAAGTTTAATGACTCAACAAGCATTGCATTTAATGATTCCACCTTGTTAAATCATGTTAATCATTCATGAGAAATTATACTATGACTTGGTACCATTGTATATATATTGTTAGATCTTAATTTAGATCGTTCTTAAGGTTAAATGAAATTAACATGTTGAATTAATTGCAATTTCTAAATGATTTCAATACTAATACAAATTTTTAATTGGCGACTAATTGAAAGGTGACTTACTGTCAGTTTGTAATTCTATGTTAAATTTAGACTGGTTAATTGATCTTTAATTAACGTCAATTTAAATCATAGATGTTGACCTTTTTTCCTTGATTAATGGTTGGGTAGTTGACGAAGTCGTTTTTACCTTACGCTTCTCGTTGAGGATGATTGTTGCTTATTATTAATTAATGTTGGTACTTGGTTTTGTAAACGGTCAATGTGATTGGATTTGCTCACTGTAAGGGTTCTAGTTGCTTGCGTAATTAATTTTGGGTGCGTTGGGTTGTTAGGATGATTTTCCTTTTCTTAGTAAGGCTGGTTTGCTTGTGTTGGGTGGGATCTAGACAACTCCTCGTTCCTCAGAACAGTCGCCAGCCTTGAGACCTTAAATGGTCAAAATCGATGGGAACTTGGGCTTGAGCATTGCTTATGTGTCCTGGAGGTCCTAACCATTATAGGGTAGGATGGGCAGGTAGTCATTCTTATTCTTCATCAGTTGAATGCCGTACGTTGCTTCCAGGTGCTTGATGTGCTTTTATGATTGGTCGTTATGATGTTGTTGTGTGAGTTGTATGCATTGTGTACGTTGTCGTGTTGCGATGTTGAGTATAATGTAATTATTACCTTTCTACACACACACTCAAAAAAAAAAAATTGCACTTGTTATGTGAGGCTTGATGTCGTAACAAAACAGGAGGCATGTTACATGTTATAATCAACTATAAATTATTTTGTTATAATTTTTTTTCTTTGATTAATCAAAAAACACATAAAATTAACATTAGCCCAAGTACTTATTACTTGAGGACTAATTGATAATTTTGCAAAGGCTATAAACATAGGGTAACAATCACAGTTTTATTGTCTTAGCCAAGCCGGATTCGAAAATGTTGTTATTAGGACATCAATTCATTTTCATAAAAAATAGGCACATAGTCATAATGGGATGACCATGTGGACATAAAATCTCTTTCCAATAAAGGGGGGTTGTATGAGCCCTCGTGCTTCCATACAATGTATGAATTTGGTTGTTGGAAATGCTATGGATGAACTAGGTGTTGGATTTCCTTATAAATTTGTAAGTACAAGGTTATCTTATAGTGTGAAGGATGTTTCTCTATTTATGTAGGTACACATATGGATTTGGTAGGCAAGGGTGCTTCACATTTTTCAAATACTATTGATTTGGTGGCCATGGATGTGGAGAAATCAATCATTGTGGTTTATTTAGTTGATGGTAATAGCTTTTAGTTTACCAAAAACTTTGGGTTAAGGGTTTTGAAGTGAAGTAATTCTTGAAACATAAGATATAGAGTATTATGGACGGTACGGATAATTTTTACTAGAAGCATGATAAATCTAGTGAGAATGCTCTATTGGAGTGTATTTTCATGGATACCTTTGTTGGATATGGTTTGGTTAAAATGGTGTTCACGTTGAATGATAGATTCTATGGGATCTTGTTTGCTAGAAACTTAAAGGAATTGAAAGAATGGACTCCTCTTCCATCTAAAGGAAAAGTGGTCACTAGAGAGGATAAGTTAGTGGTGAGTCTTAGTCAATATTTGGAGAATGAAAAAATAATTATTGAGATCGAAGAGCCTTCCCATGAAGTGGGGATTGTCCCATCAACTAGTGCTCGTTTTCTAGTGATTGAGGGTATAAAGTAATCTAATGTTACTTCCTAAGACAATTCCAAGGAAAATAGAGTGAATGTGCATTAATAGGGATTTTAGGTTCCCCCTCATTCTTCAAATTCTATAATTCCCAAGTCATAGTTGGAATTCGATGACTATAATTTTTCCTCACTCATAAAAGGGAATAATTTGAAAATTGAATACATTTGAAGACTAGGGGGTGATTCTATTTTTTCTTCATAAGATGCTTGATGAAGAAACTTTCAGTGATTAGTGTTCACTAAATTGGGAGGCTTAAAGAGATTCCTTTAAATTCCTACGAGGGGTTGTGAAAGAAAATTTCAGTGATTAATGTTCACTAAATTGGGAGGCTTAAAGAGATTCCTTTAAATTCCTACGAGAGGTTGCGATTGAAGCATGCTTGTCTTCTTCTTTTTCTTAATTTTAACATTGGAGCTCGCCATGTGATATAATTTGGTACATGAGTATTAATATTGTTCATATTTTTTATGTTCAATCATGGTGGGTGGATTTCAATGTAAATGGTCGTGACAAGGACCATTTCCCTCTCTAGTTGGAGTTTCCCACCCTTATGAATGAATTGAATCTATTTTTTGACTTATTTTCCATTGATTTGGTAAGTTGCTTATTCTAGATGGTTTCCAAAACTCACTATGGGTGGATTCTTAAGGGTGTGTGTAGGTGGATCTCAAGTGTAATATCACTCCTTTTATCTTTGTATGGTGTTTGTATGCAAAAGGTTTGCTAAACATATATTTTTATGATCATTTTGCATGTCAGGTTCAAGATCACTCGATTAGAGATTGTCCTCTTTAAAATTCATGCATGAGTGAGGGAGAAAGATAGATTAGTGGTTTATCCCCTCATTATAATGGTTTAAGTACTTGTGGAATATTTTCTTCATCTAATTCATGTCTTTAGGGTGGTGGTGTTTCAATACAAAGAGGTTCTTTATTTGGTGGCGTTGGTGTGAGTGGATCTGGAACTAGTGTTGTTGGTGTTGGTTCCAGTGGATTTGGATCCAATGTTGTTGGTGCTATATTGGTTCAAGATTGTTGGTACATGTTTAGGTGTATTAGGTGTTTGTGATTTAGGTCCAAATGAATTGGGATTTATAATATCTAGTTATGGGAGTGTTTTCTCATATGTTTCTATCCATAATCACACCAGTAGATTCCTAAAAGGCCCCAGGGAATTATGTCTTCCTGAGTGCTAGATTTTCCTAGCGTGTCCCAAAAACCTAGGTTAGTGATCAAATATGGGTATATTTCATTTTATATAATTAGAATGGACTCGAGTCTAGTTTGAAAGTCAAAATAAACAAGGAGAAGGTGTTGTTTTCTCTTGTTTAGGTGGATCTACCTATTAAAGAATTTATCCAGTGATAAAAAAAATGTTTTTCAAGGATGTGATGGTTTATTTGTGTTTTTTGGATGAACAAAAAGTTCATTAATTTAGTATCTATATCCCATTGTATTCAATATCCCCTTACTATATTGGAATTTCCATAGGATGATGCTTCCAAGTTTCATGATGTTTGTGTTTTTTTTGTTGCAACATGTCTAACTGGAATTGGTTTTCCTTTAGGAGGATATGTCCATTTTTTTTAGCTTTGTAATATAATGGAATATTCTAGAAATGGTCCTTTATAAACTTCATAACATTTTCAAGAGAGTGGAGGTGTGGTGATTTCTCTTTGTTTCTCTTTGAAGAGTTTTGTAGTTATGTTTAGTTTAGAGTCAAATGATTAGTGTGTATGGGTCATCCTTTTGATTTAAGATTAGGTGGTTATTTTTTGTGTAGTTTATGCTCCTAGACTAAGCTTGGAGTGATGTAGGATTTGGTATTGTATCCCTTGATCTCTTCCTATTGTAGAGTGGAATGTTGGAAGGGATTTCAATATGGTGGAGTGGGAAGGGGATAGATGTGGGCATATAGGGTTAGTGTTTAGTGGTTCAAAGAAGAATGCTTCATGTCAATGTAAATATACTCTTCATATTTTATTGTAGGGCTAGTGGTTATCTTTTCAAAGAAGCATGCTTGGTGTCATTATAAATATACTCTTCATATTTTTTATCCAGGTTGGAAGAAAAAGGAAATTGATTGTGGTGGTTGGTATACTACTATAGCTAAATTAATTCTATCTAGAATGATATAGGATGAAATCTCAACTAGATTGATTATATGGGCCATAATATGATTTGACGTTCTATAGCTAAATTAATTCTATCTATGTGCTTTTAGATGTTTCTAGTACATATCATTTTCTAATTGAACAATAATTGGTTATGGGAAGTGTCCTTTAGAATTATGCTCTCCTTCTTGAGACAAGGTCTTGAAAATTGATTAGGTGTTGTATCCAATGGGGGAACATGATCTTTTCCTTTACACTATTGGTCAGGGTCATATCAAGTTTCCTCTTGATTATGATATTACTTTTTGTGAGATCTTGAGCCTTTGTATTGGTGAGTCTTCAAGTCCAGGTTTCTTGGATGTTTAATTTCCTTTGGATGAGGCTATCCTTGAAGCTATAATTATGGATTTTTGACCTCTTCCTAAAACGAAAGCTTTACAGGTTGGTTACCAAAGAAACCCTTGTCCTAATCCAATAAATCAGATCTATTTAGAGGAGTACTATCCATAAGCTACAACATAGTGTGGTGCTTCCTACATATTGTACTTTTAGTGTTTCTTGTTTTCAAGTTTTGTATTCCATAGCACATGTTATTATTAGAGGTTGATATATTAGATTTATTAACTTGTGAAGTGTTGTTGGTATTATATACAAGACTTTGGAGATGTTTTATTTGGTACCTTCTTCCCATATCTATCCTTTATGATATGTAATGATCTCAAAACTGGAATATAGGTTAGATTTTCCCCTTCATCCATTTTTTCATTATCTGTTTCTTGTGTCATTCAACCTTAGGATTTACCCCACTGATTTGTGACATAGAACCCCCTTTGGTTTTTAGAAATGTTGTAATTCATATGGTAGAGCCTACCATTCATGTCTTCCCTAGTTAGAACCTTGTTTGCAGTTTGGTGCCCACGTTGAAGTACTTCCATAGTCTCAAAATGACTTTGCATTGAAGCCTCATAAATTCTTATCATTATTAGTCCTTATATTACCTAATGGGGCTCCCTTATCTATATGTTAAGTTGTGATACTGTATTACATTCTTGTGCTTGAATTTTTTAGTCTAATGTTGGTTATAGCATGTTTTTGTTTAGCCTCTTATTTATGCATTCTCATAAGTTACCATCCTTACAATATCTACCTTTATGACTTGACACATGTATATATAGAGGAAAATTCCCCCCATGTGTCCATACGCTACACCTATTTCCTTGCATTGAGCGTAGGTATGTTCCTTGTAAATGGAACTAGTTTTCTTGCCAAGAATGCTCATTTTCTCCATTGTACTATTGCATTCTTTACTCATTTTCATACTTTCATAATATGAAAAAGAAAAAAAAATCAAATAATAAAAAAAAGAGGGGGATTCTATATTCTTTATCATTATTGGAAGAAGTAAAGTCACCTCTTAAAAAAGAATAAAGTTTTGAGTCTGGGCTCATCAATTTGTCTTAGTATGACTTTAGGAAACTGAATGAGTTACACAAAGTTTTTACTCCTCTCACTGGTTATTCTTATGGTGACTATGGAGAGTATCTCATTTCATAATTGATACAGGAGGATACTAGTGGCCACCCACCTATTCTAACTGGCTCAAAACGGTTTGTTGGAAATATACTATTTTAGCATTTTTTTGCATCCCAAACTTCTAGGTCCATTTTGAGGGCCTAAACAATGTTTTTTCATGATCATACACCTCAATGGGAGTCAAAGGCTTTTCTTGAGCCCCCAAAATGAATATCCTTGTCGATACCTTTCCAAGGAGCTATCATGCATCTCAAATGGAGATTTTGTGACAAAGTTACTCCCCCTGGAAGTTGATACACCAAACTACCTTAAACGGGGTCCACAAAACTGTTGGATTTTCATCTTCCGGGGATAGGGTTTTGGATTTTATTCATGCTAAAAATAAATTTGGAGACTCATTGTAACAATAATAATCTTGTGAATGAGTGTATCCATCACATCTCTTCTTAGAGATAAGCTTCCACCATTCTAGCGAGTCTTTGACTCTGTAATTTAAGAGTTTTCTACTTTTCACTCATTAATAGAAATTGTGTATTACTATATATATATGCCTCTTTTTATATACATACGATATATATATGTTACATTATTGGATATTAGATATATCTATGCACATTTATTTATTATATATCATCTCTCATTACGTGCCAAAATTAATCTGGATCAGTGGTATCAGAGGAGGCTACTCTTGATCATTTTTTAGTGCATGCCCCCGAAGATATTTGAGTATATCATGTCGGGTCTAAAGATTTCCTCTATTAAGTAAAATATATCTCTCACACACAAGAAACCCTCCATGGTGGAATAAAATAAAAACGACAAAGGAGAAGATTCTATTAATTTGTTGCTTGAGCAAGCTCTCACACGATAGAAGGACGAAATGATGGATAATATTTCCCATATCCTTCAACGCATGTCGATAAAAATATGCACATATTAATCAAGAGACTAATTTAGAGGCACATCTACTTTCAACGTACAAGTTAATTTTGATATTCCTGTATTTGAAGGTTAGATAGATGTGAATGCCCTAGAGAAATGGATAAATTTGCTAGTAGGTTATTTATGTGTTCAATTTTTTTTCGATAACGAAAATACCACCTTCACAATCCTTAAGGCTCTCCCCCATGTCAAACATTCATGGGAAACTTACTGGAAGTAAAGTTCCATAGAGGAGTCTAAAATATATGGGGTCAAGCCCACTTGGGATTGTTTTGTGGATATGGTGAAGGAACAATATTACCTTGTTTGTAACTATGATGACCAGTACATCAGATGGACCACACTGTGAAAAGAAAGGAGAGAAACATTGTTAGAGTTCAAAAATAATTTTCATACCTTGTGCACCAATATGGGTATACAATACTCCGAGTGACATCTGGTTCTGAAATACTGTGAGTCTCTCATAGGTACATCCAAACTGAAATGGATTTCCTGGAAATATCATAACTGGGAACTGCCTATCTATATGATGCAAAATTTGAGAATAAATTTAGCCACCAAAACAAATGATAGATCTGGTCTAAAAATCCAAAACAACCAAAGTATGGTAAAGAGGGCCCTAACGACCAGTTTCAAAAAAAACAATCCATGCCATAGGAAAAGAAGGGTAACATAAAGACGAAGAAGGAAATTGGGAAGTGGTGCAATTTCCACAAAATCGCCTATCAAAACAATAATTATTGTCTCTAAAAACAATCATTGGTAGATGAGATCAAAGAAAAGGAGTCAAACCTTGATTCAGAATCCAATTTAGAAAATAATTCATCGACAGATCATCGACGCAGACCCCACTGCTATTGTTATGGCACCAATAATTCAATTGGAAGAACCAACGAATCCTAAAGAGGGGGAGTGAATTTGTCATTCACAAATGTGGGTGAAAGGGACCTTGCTGCATTTTTTTGTTGATAGAGAAAGACAAAAGAAGCTCATATCAGCAAAGGTCGTCAATCAATTTGTATTATGGAAAACACACACCCGAAACTATACAACATCAGGTGGCTTCACCAGGGAGGATATCCTTGTGTCAGAAAACAATGTCTATTTTCATACGAAATCCATCCCTTAAAGGATGAGGTATTATGTGATGTTTCCTCACTAGATTTTTGTGATGTTCTTTTGGGCCAACCATATATGTGGAAGCACAATTCTATTTATAAGTTGTGACCCCATAGTGTCATTGTTACTCTAGGGGGTCATATCTACATGATACCATAGGTAGTTCTGACTATTGTCCCACAAAAATAGTGCCATAGTTTAATCTTTCATACTGCAAAATTCATCTGCTTCACAATATATTCATTAGGCAAATACAAGGACACTGCAACCACTACAACCTTGTCCTAAGACCTTTCTATCCAACCGACACAGATTGCAAATGAGAAAGAAGATATTGTTTCTTCACCTATAAGAGTTCCTACACACTACCCAGTAAGGCCAAGATACAACAAGTTGGTTGAAAAGATTCAACCAAACTAGCAACAGGTTCATGATAGTTTTCAACAAGCTAAGCAACATGACTTCTCCAAAAAGGCAAGCAACTCACCAAGATTAATACTCAACAAACGTTTTCCCCTCTCCCATGGGATCTCAATGGAATGGAGACCACTTATTTCTAAGGAGGGAGGAATGATCCAAGAAGATATTGGTTTCCACCCACCTATTCCAATTGGCTCAAAACATTGTGTTGGCAATTTACTATTTTTAGCATTTTTTTCGGGTCCCAAACTTCCAGGGGCATTTTGAGGGCCTAGACGACATTTTTCATGATCGAGAACCTAAATGATTATTGAAGGAATTAATTGAATGTGAAAAATGAATCTCCTCATTTATACATTTCCAGTGAGATATCATGCACCACAAATGAATATTATATGCAAAAGTTATGCCCCCGGGAAGTTGATACATCAAACTACCCAAAACGGGGTCCACAAAACTGTTGGGTTTTCATCTTCCAAGGTTAGGGTTTTGGATTTTCTTTATGTTAAAAAGGAATTTGGAGCCCCATTTTAATAATCATCTTCTTGAAAATGCATGTAGCCATCACATCTCTTCTCAAAGATAAGCTACCACCATTCTAGCATGTCTTTCACTCTGTAAGTTTACAGTTCTGTACATTTCACTCATTAATAGAAATTGTGTATTAATGTATATTTGTGCCTCTTGTTATATTCATATGATCTAGATCACTCCTGCATTTCTAGATACCTATGTAAATTTCTTTATTATATCTCCTCTCTCATTTGATGCCAAAGATAATCTAGATCAGTCCTACATCACATGCTTATTTGAATGTTCATTTTCAGTTCATGTTTTCTAAGTCAGATATTGTGTCATGTTTTTATTTAGAGGAATTTTTAGCCTCTATCAGCCATTCCATGGAATTATTTTCTTTTCAAGTTGAACTTTCAATGTGTCAAGTAGATATTAGAATCAAAAGTATATTTCCCCTATACTCATGATGGTATGGAGGGTCCCCATTTTATTCTTTCATATGGGTTAATATCTTATCTACTATGACATATTTCTCTAAGAGTTTAACCTGGAGTCCCACCCAAGCCATATTTACATCATTGATAGGTGACCTTGTGATCAACAAATGGAATTCCATCAGTGGTCACTCACTAAGTGGTTTCCCTTGTCTTCGATGGCAAGAACATTAGTCAAACATTGGGATTCATACAATGCATTGGATTCCATTTGTCCCCATTAGTGGTTTCCTTGCCTTTGTCAATAGTCTTCAATATTGCTTTTTATTCATATGGTCTCTTTCTTGTGCTATTTACATCCAGTGCAAATTGGATACATACTTCATGCTGGTCATTCCAATACTTCATCTGATTCTTTCCACATCTTTGGCCTTCTTCTTTCCACAAATGTCATTCTATTGACTTCAAAACATCTTGATTTGGGATAGGGATCTAGACTCGTTATTAATTCCTTGGATATTTAAATCATCAGTGGAAAGTTACCTCACTATTGACAATGGGAATACATCAATGTCCCCTAATATATAGATTATATTAGGTGTTCAAAATCAAATTATCTATTCACACTTCATAGATTGTATTAATTACCTTGACACCCATTATCATTATCGGTGAGTTGTCTCAAATGTTTTAACAGTATACATCAATGACTAGTAATAAAACTATGTCTTAGTGTGTTCAACTTCAGCACATATGTTCACATAGTACAAACTCATACCACAATGGTTGATTTCAATACCTTGAGAATGTAGTAGAATCACCTTTCTTTTTTCATCCAAGTTGCATTTGGAAAGTACCACTCATCACATATGTACTTGTTAAGGATTGATTATCAAGTTCTTACCTATAGATATACATCACTAAATATGAGACATAGATTGATCCAGGTGGATATCGATGGCCACCCACCTTTTCCAACTGGCTCAAAATAGTTTTGACATTTTTTGTAATTTACTATTTTTAGCAATTCTTAACTTCCAGGTCCATTTTGAGTCCCTAAAGCACATTTTTGGGAAAACGTGGAGCAATATAGAAGTTCTGTTGATATTTCCTCCAAAATGAATCTCCTCGATAATACCTTTCCAATGGGTTATCATGTGCCTAAAATTTGATGTACTAACTTACCCAAATGGGGCCCACATGAATTTTGGTGCTTCATCTCCTAGGGTTAGATATTTGGATGTCT
>JASDQU010198871.1:0-19365 GCA_032191745.1 Picea mariana
TCCGTAAAGCGTCTTCCCGTGAGAGCTTTCACCATAAGTGGACCACTTTGGAGTTCATCCATCTGTACACCTTATCAATCATGATAAAATAATAATCAGAGCATTGATTGGTTTCCACTTGGACATATAACATTCTCATCAAGGGAATCATATCAATCAATTACTTGACATCAACTAATGACATCAATCAAACCAAACCATTTACATCAATGACATACGATCCAACAATCTCCCAAGTAATCAAACCATTGGCATCAATGACAAACCATTGGCATCAATGACAACATGATCCAACATTAATTTCCACACCTGCCCTTTTGAGTTCTAATTAAAAAGGAGAAAGAGGGAAAATCTAAAATATTAGGAAACTGGGAAAAGAGGTAAACATAAAAAGGGAAAAAATGAAACATAAGGGAAAAAGTGGAAAGTCAAACTTAGTAAAGTATCTACGATTTAAGAGATTTCTAATTTAATTTGAACTAGCAATTTAATAATGGGGAAAACCATTAAAACCTATAAGAGAATTTGGGGACACCTAGGAGTGATTCTAGGATTAACTCTAGGTGGGTGAGGGAAATAAAGATAATTAATTAATTAAAGAAATTAATTTATGGAGGAATGAAGGGGATGGGTGACACTTGTACGAGGAGGAATTTTTAGGAATTAAATTTTAAAAACTTAATTAAACGAGATTTCAGGAAAGTAAGGAACCAAAAAACTCTATATAATGAAGGGAGGAGATGGAGGTTGGATCTCTTTTGTTTGCATAACGTTACACTGTAGAAATATCTACTTGATTGGATTAACTTGTGGGAGTTGGGATACCCATCTCGGTGAGGAGTGGTAGCTCGACCTTGCGAGGCGAGCTGGGAGCTAGTCGAAATCTCTGGATAGTGAGTGTGTGGCCCCTAGCATTGGCTAGAAAGTACCAGTGAAGTCTCGCTAGTCGGCATGCGGGAGTTGCAAAGAGCACATGGGAAATCCACTCAGAATAGGAAATGGTATGTTTTCTTCGTTTTGTATGGTAAATTGTTTTAGAACTTATGCTTGAATCTGCATTTTTACTTAGGTAAGTGAACTGATTGTCTAGATGGTTTTCTGAAATTTTCTTAGCCTAGCTCGATGATAGAATGACTCCCATGGCTTAATTTCCCCGCACGTCTTGACCACCTTGCTATGTTGATTGTGACCTTCATGGTTGTTTAGCCTTCGTCCCTAGATCACCAGTCCTTGCCTGAGCAGTCGGCCAGGAGCTTGATCTACGGTTGTCGCCTTAGCGTTCAAAGACCTATGGATCTCAATGCCATACTTTTCTGTGTGAGGATGATGAGCGAAGGACAAACCTGTTAGCCGGCTACCCTTGATGTTTGTCCCTGGTTGATTGTTGATTCCGCCATCTGGCAACGACCTCTGCATGTGGATTATCTGGTGTCCTGGTTGGTTTTCTCTATGCCTTTACTGATAGAACCCCTGCAATCATTCCATGACCCTTCCCATTGGATCCCTTTGGTTCTCTTACTGTTGTCTTCTTTTTGTATTGGTATTTTGGCAATGGAAAACGAGTTGATTCATGTCTACATTTTTGTATTGGTATTCTAGCAATGGAAAACGAGTTGATTCATGTTTGTATTTTTGTATTTGTATTATGGCAATGGAAAAACGAGTTGATTCATGTCTAAATTTTTGTATTGGTATTATGGCAATGGAAAATGAGTTGATTCATGTATGCATTTTTGTATTTGCATTCTGGCAATGGAAAAATGAGTTGATTCATGTCTGCATTTTTGTGTTGATATTTTGGCAATGGAAAACGAGTTGATTCATGTCTGTATTTTTGGATTGGTATTCTGGCAATGGAAAAACAATTAAATTCTCTGTCTGCATTTTACATTTGGTACCCTGGTAAGAAAGACAAAAACGTTTTTGTTTTCCTGTATGAGTTGGCATTGGAGTCCTAGCAGCGAATAGGGGGAACCTCGGTTTATTCATCCCTCTCAAGTTTGCATTTCATTTTTTATTTTGGGGCAATTTTCCCCTTGAAGAAGACTGTGTTTTACAAAAAAACATTTGTTGCTAATTGATGCCTTGTTGCCTGGTGATTTGCAAACTAAATGTGACTGTGTTTACTGCCTTAAAGACTTCAATTTGCCATGAAAAGGGTAGCCTGTGTCTTGCCAATATGTAGCACAACGATTTTCCATTTAAAAACGTGTCTAACTTGTTGTAATTACCCACAATTTTGCCTTTATAATGTTGTCGGAGCTTGTTCTAATTACCCACGATTTTTCCTTTAGAATGTTGTCGGAGCTTGCTGTAATTACCCACGATTTTTCCTTTAGAATGTTGCCAGAGCTTGTTGTAATTACCCATGATATTTTCCTTTAGAATGTTCACTGAGCTTGCTGGAATGACCATGAATTTACCAGAAGAATTGCTACAATTAATTGCCTTGTTAATTGCAATGTTAAATGCTATATTAATTGCCTTACTAATTGCCAGAGCAATTGCTACAACACTGTGAATGGTCAACAGACTCCTACTTATTGATTAATTGCTGCAGCGATTTAAATAGTTAACAGTTATGTAAATTGCCTTGTTATTGTGCTATTAATCATATGTTAACCATCATATAAATTTCTTTGCTACTATTATATTAATTGTTATGTTAACTAACATGATAATCGCCTCGTTAGTGCGATATTACTTGTTATGAAAATAGTCATGCAAACTACCCTGTTATTGCTAAATTAATTGTTATGTTAATCATTATGTTAAATGCCTTGTTAACTGCTGTAATAAATTGTTATGTAACATATATGTAATTACCTTGTTGATTTGTTACAACAATGTTATTAGCTGGCAGTTTCCTCTTCAATGATAATAAACAACTAGTGTGGTTAGTTGGGTCATTATAGCTAGACTAATGGTGAGGTTTAACTGCTCATAAGTGCTAATGGTAGCACTCCACTTTAAGAATGTTAATGTTGTTATTCAAGTTTATGGCTAGGTGGATGGGGATTCAGATTAATATAGAATTGTCCATTTAGGTTGTAATAAATATTAAAATTAGTATGGTGAGTAAATACTAGATTGCAAATTTTAGACTTGCTAAATTAGATATGTAATTGATGTTAGTTGGATTTATATATATCGCCTAATTGGTAACTCAGACTTGCTAAATTTGAGTTGTAATTCATGTTAAGTTCGGTTGGAACTCGTTGACTAATGGAATTTAGACTGGTTAATTGATCTGTAATTAACGCCAATTTATATCATAGATATTGACCATTTAGCCTTAATTAATGGTTGGGTTCTTGACGAAGTCATTTTTAGCTTGCACTTCCCATTGAGGGTGTTGTTGTTCATTTTCATTAATGTTTGTACTTGGTTTTGTAAACATTTAGTGTGCTTGGTTTGCTCACTGTAAGGGTTATAGTTACTTGTGTAATTAATTTTGGGTGCGTGGGGTTGTTAGGATGATTGTCCTTAACTTAGTAGGCTTGGTCTGCTTGTGTCGGGTGGGAAGTAGACACCTCCTTGTTCCTCAGAACAGTTGCAAGCCTTGAGACTTTAAATGGTCAAAATCGATCGGAACCTAGGCTTGAGTGTTGCTTATGTGTCTTGGAGGTCCTAGCCATTGTAGGGTAGGACGGGCGGTTAGTCATTCTTTTTCTTTGTCGGTTGAATGTCGTACATTTCTTTTAGGTGCGTGATGTGCTTTTATGTTAGGTCGTTATGTTGTTGTTGCATGAGTTGCATGTGTTGTGTTCGTTGCCGTGTTGCGATGTTGAGTATAATGTCATTATTACCTTCCTACACACACAAAAAAAACAAAAATAAAAAAATTAAGGGTTCTTTTACCGGTTGTACATCGTAGGAGTCATATCGGATGGGGATGCCACATGTGGTATCAGAGCGGGTTCAACCCATGACTTGGGATCGCTATGAATTTCATTGATATGATTTGATTATAATATTACTAATTGAGTTGACTTGTATTCATGCAGGTAATCATGGTCAGAGGACACCGCAGAGGCAGACAACGGAGTGCTAGGCGAAGAGGCGCGACGCCTACAGTAGCATCCACACTTGAGGGGTCTAATCCCCAGGGAGATGAACAAGTTGTTGGGCAGGAGTAGATAGCAGTTGGTGATGTGGTTGAAATGATGAGATATTTTGAACGCATGTCTGAGCCACTGATCAACCGTTTGGACAGAGATGAAGCTGGGGTGCCGACACCCACTGAGGTTCCACCGCATGCTCCGGTCGGTACTAGTAGCATTCATTGTGAACTCAAGAAGGTCAAATTTCTCGAGTTCTTTGGTGCCCTAGATGGCGAAGCCACCGAGGCATGGTTGGAGAATATGGAAATGTGCTTTTCCCTTCGTGATTATACCTCCAACATGAAGGTCTGCATGGCGGTCTTCCAACTGAAAGGAAGCGCTCTTCTATGATGGAAGACACTCCTACCGCAGCTGAACATGGTCGTCGAAGATGTGTCATGGGAGCTATTCGAGGAATGGTTCCCAGAGAGATAGCTTTGAGAGGAATTCATTGAGTGTCATCTGAACGAGTTCAATGCCTTACGACAGGGCGGTCGTACGGTGCCCGAGTATGAGGCCCGTTTTATGGAGCTGCTTTGGTATGCTCTGCACCTTAACACTGAGAAACTTAAGGTCAATAGGTTCGTGTTCAGCCTTAACGACAACATACATACAAAGGTTAGGATTTTAATGCCTCAAACCTTGCATGATACCGTCCAGAAGGCCCTCATAGCGGAGGAGGAGCTTATCAGCGAGGGTCAGAGCAGGTCTCCAGTGAAACCAACAGGGAAGGTGTCATTTGGAGCAGAGCAGCATTAGACACCAGCCAGACATATGACGGGATATCATGGCTTCCAGAGGGGATCCTCTTTCACTACACCTCGGTGACCGACACCTCAGCAACGGACACCTTATCGGGGACCACAACATCAACAGTAGTGTTGACCGCAGTAATAACAGTTTAGGCCTATTCAGCAAAACAGACCAGGATTCTAGGCCGACGTGCCATCATCTTCTACTTTGGGTACCAGGACAACTAGGCCGAAGAAGGGGTGTTAGACATGTGCGGAGCCACACTACCAGCGCGACTGCCTAGTGGAGAGGACTAGAGCTTCCGGATCAGCCGGACCCACTACTGTGGGAGATATGGGAAAGGTCCATCGGATTCATGGAATAGTGCATAACCTCCAAGCAGAGCATCAGTCGACTGTGCTCGAGACGACAGGTACCGTCCCGGACAAGACCCTTAGTATTTTGATAGATCCAGGTGCTACCAAGAGTTTCATTTCTGGTGCAGCGCTAAAAAGGATTAAGGTAAAGGCAGTCAAACAGGATGATTTTATCTTCGTAGAGATGGCCTTGGGATCCAAACAAAAGGTTGGAGGAAAGGTTACGGGCTGTATCCTTAACCTGGGAGAGTTTTCCACAAGGGCCAACCTATACGTCACGATCTTAGGATCTTATGATGTTGTAATTGGTATGGACTAGTTGGAATCGCATGAGGTGATACTCAATTGTAAAACAAAATGATTGAGCTTGGTCGATGACGAGGGATAGAGAAGTGTGATCGTAGGATGGAACTAAGGAGTTTCCCTGAGGTTCATCTCTTCCTTACAGCTACGGAAGAGCATGCGCAAGGGGTGCAAGCTTTATGCGATCCGTGCGTTAAATGAGAAGGGATTAGCGGAAGGTTTAGAACACCTTTCGGTGGTGAGAGAGTTTGTGAACCTATTTCTAGAGGAGTTACCTAGGATGTCGCTACAGATGGAATTGGAGTTTACTATAGACCTAAAACTTGGAATAGAATCGATAGCTAGAATGCCTTATCGGATGTCAACCCCGGAGTTACAGGAGTTGAGAATGCAATTGAAGGAGTTGTTGGACCTGGGACTGATACGTCCTAGTGTGTCACTGTGGGGTGCACCTGTTATTTTCATATGAAAGAAGGACAGGTCATGGAGACTCTGCATTGACTACCATCAATTGAACAAGGCCATGATCAAGAATCAATATCCATTGTCGAGGATTGATGATCTGTTCGATCAAATGAAGGGCATGACAGTGTTTTCAAAGATTGATTTGCGATCAGGGTATCACCAGTTATGGATTAAGGAAGATGACGTCCCGAAGGCCGCCTTTAAGACGAGGTTTGGACATTACGATTTTACTATTTTACCATTTGGACTGACAAACACCCCAAGCGTATTTATGAGTTTGATGAATGGGGTGTTTCGCAAGTACTTGGACATGTTCGTCCAAGTATTCATTGACGATATTTTGATTTACTCTCGGATGATGGAGGAGCATGAAGAGAACTTGAGCTTGGTACTACAGTTTCTTTGGGAGCACAAATTGTTTGGGAAGTTATCCAAATGCTCATTTTATTAATCGAAGATCCACTACTTAGGGCACGTCATCTCTGGTGAAGGTATCACTCTGGATCCAACAAAGGTCGAGGCTATTATGGAATGGCCTGCATCGACGAATGTCCCGAAAGTGCGTAGCTTCATGGGTTTAGTAGGATACTATCAATGGTTCGTCGAGGGGTTTTCAAAGATAGAAAATCTGATCACGGAATTGCAGAAGAAAAATAACAAGTTTTTTTGGACCGAGAAATGCGTGGAAGCATTTCGGAGGATCAAGGAGTTTTTGACAACAACACAGAAACTAAAGGTCCCGGACATGGACGCGGGCTTCTTGGTATGCAATGACGCATCCAAGGAAGGCTTAGGTGGAGTCTTGATGCAAGATGGATGCGTGATCGCTTACATCTCGAGGAAACTGAGAAGGCATGAGGAGAACTACATGACACATGATTTGGAGTTGTTAGCCATCGTGTATGCCTTGAAGGTTTGGAGACACTACCTTGTTGGATGAAAATTTGAACTAAATACTGACCACTGTGGACTACAACACATCTTTACGCAAAGTGACCTGAACGTGTGACAACGATGTTGGTCGGAATTGCTTAGTGAGTAAGACTTCGAGATTACTTACATAAAAGGAATAGTGAACCGAGTGGAGGATGCATTAAGTCGGAGACCACACATCTTTTCGGTGTTTCCTCTTCAGACGAATCTATGTGAAAATATTCTAACATTACAGCATGACAATGACTGGTACAAAGAGGTCGAGGGTTTTATCGGACATAACACAATGATGGTACCACGATTTGAAGGGATTTCATTTGATAGCAATGGTTTATTGAGGTCTAAAAATTGGATCTACATACCACTGAATGACAAGTTGAGGATGTTGATCCTAAGCGAGGTTCATAGAGTAGTTTACATGGCTCACCCTAGAGTCACGAAGATGAGGGAAGACCTTAAACCCTTATTCTTCTGGAAGGGAATGAAGGCAGACATAGTCAACTATGTGGCCAGATGTCTAGAATGTCAGCAGGTAAAGGCTAAACATAGACACCCAACATGATTACTACAACCACACACTATTTTGGAATCAAAATGGGAGGTTATTTCGATGGATTTTATTGTTGGATTGCCATTGACGGCATGGAGACATGACTTGATTTTCGTAGTAGTAGACACTCTGACGAAGAGTGCTCACTTTGTTCCTATGCATACAACATATCAGGCACCTGACATAGCTAGATTTTTCATTAGTGAGATTGTGAGGCTGTATGGCGCGCCTAAGAGGATTGTATCTGATTGAGGATCGATGTTTACTGGACGATTTTGGATGAGTTTCCAAGAGGCCTTGGGAACCCAAATTAACTTTAGTACTGCGTATCACCCGGAGACTGACGAGCAGACTGAACAAATGAACAAGACCTTGGAGGACATGTTGCGCATGTACATGATGGACCAACAAAAGTGTTGGGAAGAATTCTTTCCACTGGTGGAGTTTGCTTACAACAATAGTTACCAGAGCACCATTAAGATGGAACCTTTTGAGTTTCTCTATGGGCGACCATGTCAGACACCTTTGAGTTGGGATCGGCTTGAGGATAAGGTCCTAGTGGGACTAGAAGAGATCCAAGAAATGGAAGAGAAAATGCAAACAATAAGACAAAGGATTAAAGAAGCGCAGGATCGACAAAAGAGTTATGCCGATGCGCACAATGTTGATCGTAGTTACGAGGTCGACAATCAAGTTTTCTTGTGGGTTAAACCACATAAGAGTTTGATAAAGTTTGGGAAGGGAGATAAACTCTCTCCTAGGTGCGTGGGACCTTTCGAGATTGTGGACAGAAAGGGGCCCGTGGCCTATTGACTAGCCCTACCTGATTCTTTGAGGCGCATGCATGATGTTTTTCATGTACATGTTTTGAGACATTATATTAGTGATCCTACACATGTTATTGACATGAGTTCCTTGCAGGTGTCGGATGAGGGGGTGCTCACGGCTGAGTCGATCCACATCTTGGATCATCGCATTTGACAACTATGACATCTAATGGTAGAGCAGGTCAAGGTCCAGTGGGACACCTATAGTCCGCACTTGGTGACCTGGGAGGACGCATATGACATGCGCCAACAGTTTCCATTTTTGTTTGATATATAGGCTTATGATACTGTGATACACTTTATTTTTGCATATATACTATGAAACCTTAGGACGAAGTTTAAACCAAGAGGGGGTGTATGTAACATCCTGCTCTGGCTCACTGAGCGAACTTATTCTTTGAGGACACTTTCTCGCAAGTGATCTGGATTATTATGTTATTAAAAATTTTGATTTTGATTATGAGGTATTATGGTTTGATGACATGTTGTTTTACTGCATTGACATAGACAGGTGCTATTGACTCAGTTTACTAGTGTGCAGGATTTTGGACCTCGAGGATGCAGAGGCATCGATGGAACCCCTTGGACTCCAGATCGAGTTAAGGAGTGTACCATTGGGGTTTGATTGTTTTATTGTGATATTAGTGCATTTGATTAGATGATATGATATGGATATGTTGTGACATGATTTGTTGATGATGCAGGTTGATGATAGTTTTCCGACCAAACTCACATGTGGAGTAAAGGGGTCACGGACGACTACCAGAGATGTTGAGGGAGAGGTGTGGATAACAACCCTGCTACAACCTACTAGCACTCCCACCGTGGCTTCAACTGTAGGTTAACGTTGATCTAGTTCGAGAGGACCCATGATGCCATGAGGGAAAACTACAACAATCACTCACGATGATTCTAAGGGGCATGCAATAAGGCGGGGGCCTTATTCCTTAGAGGCCCTTAGTCTTCCACAAGTTCACCTGGTGGAGTATTGACTCCAGGAGTTTTTGATGTCTACCAAGTCAGTCAAGAGACAAGTGACACCCTTGGAGCACGTGGTGCATTCTAAAGGGCACGTCGTGCAAGAAAAATGGAAAGAGGCGAGTGGCACCCTTGGAGCACGTAGTGCACGTTGCGCAAGGGAACAGATGAGGCGAGTGGCACCCTTGGAGCACCTTGTGGGTCCTGAAGGGCACGTTGCATTGTTTCGATAAATGAATGAACCTAGACGGCCTTAGGATGAACAATGTGATAAGAAATTTTAAAAACATTTTCCCTAATAAAATGTCGCCCATCACGAAAATTAAGGTCTAGGTCTAAATCATGCTAGTGGTAGAATTTTATCCTTTTTACAAAAAAAAAAATTGATATCTATATTAAAAATAAAAATAAATAAAGAGTATGATCTTCGTTAAATCTTCCAACACGGAGGGATTAAGAAATTTAATTTATTCAAGAAAAAAAAATGTGTTGGAATAAAATTAAAAAAAAAAGGGAATTAATTGTTTTATTATTTTTGATAATTTAAAATATACTAATTAAATGAGAAAAGGGAAAAAGGGTTAATTTTCATACCTTCCTTTATGAGTTCTAATTAAAAAGGGGAAAGAGGGAAAATCTAAAATATTAGGAAACTGGGAAAAGACGTAAACATAAAAAGGGAAAAAAGGGAACATAAGAGAAAAAGTGGAAATTCAAACTTAGTAAAGTATCTACCATTTAAGATCTTTCTAATTTAAACTAAACTAGCAATTTAATAATGGGGAAAGCCATTAAAACTTGTAAGAGAATTTGGGGACACCTAGGAGCGATTCTAGGAGTAACTCTAGGTGGGTGAGGAAAATAAAGATAATTAATTAATTAAATAAATTATTTTATGGAGGAATGAAGGGGATGGGTGACACTTGTACGAGGAGGAATTTTTAGGAATTAAATTTAAAAAACTTAATTAAACGAGATTTTAGGAAAGTAAGGAACCACAAAACTCTATATAATGAAGGGAGGAGATGGAGGTTGGATCTCTTTTGTTTGCGTAACGTTACGCTCCAGAAATATCTACTTGACTGACTTAACTTGTGGGAGTTGGGATACCCAGCTCGGTGAGGAGTGGTAGCTCGGTCTTGCGAGGCGAGCTGGGATCTAGTCGAAATATCTGGGTATTGAGTGTTTGGCCGCTTTGCGGCTCGGGGGGCTAAGGGGGAAGAAGAGTACCCCTAGCATTGGTTGGGAGGTACCGATGAAGTCTCACCAGTTGGAACGTGGGAGTTGCAAGGAGCACGCGGGACATCCACTCAGAACATGCAACATTACACTTTCTTCATTTTGTATGGTAAATTGTTTTAGAACTTATGCGTGAGTCTGCATTTTTACTTGGGTAAGTGAACTGATTGTCTAGATGGTTTTCTGAAATTTTCTTAGCCTAGCTCGATGATAGATTGACTCCCATGGATTCATTTCCCCACACATCTTGAACACCTTGTTGTTTTGATTGTGACCTTCGTGGTTGTTTAGCCTTCGTTCCTAGATCACCAGTCCTCTCCTGAGCAGTCGGCCAGGAGCCTGATCTACTGTCGTCACCTTAGAATTAAAAGACCTGTGGATCTCAACGCCCTGCTTTTCTGTGCGAGGATGATGAGCGAAGGATGAACTTGTTACCCGACTACCCTTGATGTTTTTCCATGGCTAATTGTTGATTCTACCATTTGGCAATAATTTCTGCGTGTGGATTATCTGGTGTTCTGGTTGGTTTTCTCTATGCCTTGACTAATAGAACCCCTGCAATCATTCCACGACCCTTCCCATTGGATCCTTTTGGTTCTCTTATTGTTGTCTTCTTTCTGTATTGGTATTCTGGCAATGGAAAACGAGTTTATTCATGTCTGCATTTTTGTATTGGTACTCTGGCAATGGAAAATGAATTGATTCATGTCTTCATTTTTGTATTTGTATTCTGGCAATGGAAAAACGAGTTGATTCATGTCTGCATTTTTGTATTGGTATTCTAGCAATGGAAAATGAGTTGATTCATGTCTACATTTTTGTATTTGCATTCTGGCAATGGAAAAACAAGTTGATTCATGTCTTCATTTTTGTATTGATATTCTGGCAATGGAAAACAAGTTAATTCATGTTTGCATTTTTGGATTGGTATTTTGGCAATGGAAAAACAATTAAATTCTCTATTTGCATTTTAAATTTGGTAGCCTGGTAAGAAAGTTAAAAACGTTTTTGTTTTCCTGTATGCGTTGGCATTGGCATCCTGGCAGTGAAAAGGGGGAACCTTGGTTTATTCATCCCTCTCAAGTTTGCATTTCGTTTTTACTTTTGGGGCGATTTTTCCCTTGAAGAAGGTTGTGTTTTACAAAAAAACTTTTACTGCTAATTGATGCCTTGTTGCCTGGTGATTTGCAAACTAAATGTGACTGTGTTTACTACCTTAAAGACTTCAATTTTCCATTAAAAGGGTAGTTTGTGTCTTGCTGATATGTAGCACAACAATTTTCCATCTAAAAACGTGATTGACTTGCTGTAATTACCCATGATTTTGCCTTTAGAATGTTATTAGAGCTTGTAGTAACTACCCATGATTTTTCCTTTAGAATGTTGCTGGAGCTTGCTGTAATTACCCATGATATTTCCTTTAGAATGTTGCCGGAGCTTGCTGTAATTACCCATGATTTTTGCCTTTAGAATGTTGACTGAGCTTGCTAGAATGACCATGAATTTACCAGAACAATTGCTACAATTAATTGCCTTGTTAATTGCAATGTTAAATGCTATATTAATTGCCTTACTAATTGCTAGAACAATTGCTACAGCACTGTGAATGGTCAGTAGACTCCTACCTATTGATTAATTGTCGCAACGAGTTAAATGGTTAACAATTATGTAAATTGCCTTGTTCTTGTGCTATTAATCATATGTTAACCATCATATAAATTGGCTTGCTACTGTTATATTAATTGTTATGTTAACTAACATGATAATCGCCTTGTTAGTGCTATATTACTTGTTATGAAAATAGTCATGCAAACTACCTTGTTATTGCTAAATTAATTGTTATAATCATTATGTTAAATGCCTTGTTAACTGTTGTAATAAATTGTTATGTAACATATATGTAATTACCTTGTTGATTTTCTACAACGATGTTATTAGATGGCAGTTTCCTCCTCAATGATAATAAACAACTAGTGTGGTTAGTTCGGTCATTATATCTAGACTAATGGTGAGGCTTAACTGTTCATAAGTGCTAATGGTAGGACTCCACTTTAAGAATGTTAATGTTTTTATTCAAGTTTATGGCTAGTTGGATGGGGATTCAAATTCATATAGAATTGTCCATTTAGGTTGTAATAAATATTAAAATTAGTATGGTGAGTAAATACTAGATTGCAAATTTTAGACTTGCTAAATTAGATATGTAATTGATGTTAGTTGGATTTATAGATATCACCTAATTGGTAACTCAGACTCGCTAAATTTGAGTCGTAATTCATGTTAAGTTCAGTTGGAACTCGTTGACTAATGGATTTTAGACTGGTTAATTGATCTGTAATTACGCCAATTTATATCATAGATATTGACCATTTAGCCTTGATTAATGGTTGGGTTGTTGACGAAGTCATTTTTAGCTTGTGCTTCCCGTTGAGGGTATTGTTGTTCATTTTAATTAATGTTTGTACTTGGTTTTGTAAACATTTAGTGTGCTTGGTTTGCTCACTATAAGGGTTCTAGTTACTTGTGTAATTAATTTTGGGTGCATGGGGTTGTTAGGATGATTGTCCTTAACTTAGTAGGCTTGGTCTGCTTGTGTCGGGCGGGATGTAGACACCTCCTTATTCCTCAGAAAGGTCACCAGCCTTGAGACCTTAAATAATCAAAATCGATGGGAACTTGGGTTTGAGCGTTGCTTATGTGTCCTAGAGGTCCTAACCATTGCAGGGTAGGACGGGCAGGTATTCATTTTTATTCTTCGTCGGTTGAATGTCATACATTGCTTCTAAGTGCTTGATGTTCTTTTATGTTAGGTCGTTATGTTTTTTTTGCATGAGTTGCATGCATTGTGTTCGTCGTCGTGTTGCGATGATGAGTATAATGTCATTATTACCTTCCTACACACCAAAAAGATAAAAAAATTAAGGGTGTTTTTACCAGTTGTACATCGTAGGAGTCATACTGGATGGGGATGTCACATAAACAAATTTAAGATCTAGTTACTCTCCAATTAAGAGTAAATGATTTAAACAATTTGTAAATCTTATCTAAAATCTTAAAAAAATTTAAAAAGAAAAATTATGTTCTTGGTAAAAAAAAATTGAATTAGAGTTATATAACAATCTGAAAATAAATATAGAACTATGTATGAAGAAAGTTCAAAAATCTCCATATTAAGTCATTCTTCCAATGAAATACTTATCTCCTTGTGGATAACGTCTCAAATCCTTGAGGTGAAATTCTCCTTGTGGATAAGGTCCAAAATCCTTCAGGTGAAATTCTCATCCCAGGTGATGTTATTGTGTTCTTGGTAAAACATATTGTGAGTTAGAGTTAGATAATAATTTGAAAATAAATATAGAACTGTGTATGAAGATAATTCACAAATCTCCATGTATTAAGTCATTCTTCCAAAGAAATACTTATCTCCTTGTGGATAAAGTCCCAAATCCTTAGATGTAATTCTCATCCCAGATGTTGTTATTTGATCATATTTACACAACAATAAAATACTAATCTCCTCAACAGTTAAATACTTCTCTTCTTCTTCTCCAGTGGTCATATAATCAAATTCCATGATGCCCTTTCAAACTAAAAGACTCATAAATCTCCATATTAAGCAATTCTTCCAAAAAACTACTTATTATCTAAAAAAGTTCACAAATCTCCATTTTAAAAACTATTCTTCCAAAATATACTTATCTTCTTTTTCTTCGGTGGAATAGATGTTCTCATATAATACTACGCCATTCTTGGACAAGAAAGCAAGGAATGCAATCGAGGAAAATTAGAAACTTTCTCTTTTCTGATGTGGGATAGAATCTGCTCTCAAATATTCAAACATATTCAAGTTCAAAATTGGGTCTTCATCATGATATAACCTTAAATAAGTTTGAATGTACACCATTTAAGACAATGAAAAACTTATCTAGGGGTTCTATATAATTCAAAATAATTGAGGAAAGGCTAAACTATAAATTTGACAAAATGAAAAATTGATAAAAGTCAAGAACATACATTTATGAATCATCCTGAATGGACACATCCTTTCCTAATCTGGGTGCTTCCTCAATCCCAATATCCCTTCCGAGCACACTCTCAGGTACTCTCTTCTCCACATTAGCCTATATAACACATTTCAAATTTGAAAATTTAAAAAATTATATTCAAATGATTATATAACACATTAAATTTAAATGATTTTAAGACATTGAATGATACCTGTGAACACCCACCCTCTTCAAACTCTCACACTAAGAATTGAGACAAGCCAGACCAAGTACCAGGAGATGGAATAGAGAATTGTGAACAACACAACTAAAAACTAAATCTAGGATTCAATGTGTTCACAATTATACAAAATTATACATGTTGTTGATATCTTATTCAAAATAGTGGACATTGAACAACTATTAAAAAAAACATACCCGATTCAATCCATCCAAATTCAAACTTGTTGAATCAAGTCCCCTACCGACTGGAGATTTTTTTAACATATCTCCAAACTACAATTAATGGCAAGAAGAACTCGATTATTTTTATAGAGACAAGGATATCTAAATCTAGAACTCGAAGTAAACTAGCATATAATGCGTCCAAATTTTCTTAAATAGATCACATACCAATCTGCGATTCGGGTCATCATTCTGACTGACCTTCTTCCAACCATCCTGACAAAATTTTGCATACTCCAAAACTTCTTTTGCCGACATTGCATCTAAGTCTGCATCTGTTTTATTAACATATGTGGCCCAGGAATTGGCTTCTTCTCTCTGACGCTTCATGCCAAAATCAACACCATAAAACATAGCTTCAAAATTTTCCCCGATTGCAGCCTTGGCCTCTTTTCCAACTTTTGATGTAGCCTGGAATTGTGAAAGTGATGCAAAAGTCCCTATTGGGTGAGGTACTTAAGGTTGTGGAGGCCTCGGCAATGCCGCACTTTGATATGCCCCTTTGCGATCATATGTACATCCTTTACTAGTCCCATTATATTTGGATGATAGACTAGTATAATCCGGGTGCATGTGCAAGAAAAAATCCGCAAAAAAGTGTCTTGCAAAATAGTGAGGAACCTCATCATTCCATGGAAATTTCTCATATGCCACCAAAAATATGTTATACAGATGTCCGACAAAGTCAAGGTGCTTAAAATATTGCACCTTCAACATTTTTCGCTTTGGGCCCTCTTTGAAATTGAATATGGAGATGGCATCTTCTTTTGAAACTTTATTTTTTACTGTATCCCATGTATCAAGACCCATCACCTCTGACTTTCGTCACCTCATTAGATCGACAAAACTGTCAGTGGTTGCCCCCATCTTCTGACATTCATCCATAAAGTTTTTCAGTGAATGAAAAACAATTTGCAAACCTTGTTTTCTCTCCTGAGGAAGTTCCAATATCGCCAAATCATTTTCTAACCTCTTTTTAACACCTGATCATTGCTCAAGCATCATTGCTTCAGTATTCCCTTCCCAGGGAAGTTCATCGAAAACATCTGAAGGATATGTGGATGTTGACATGTAATCTTTTGTTTCTTCATAACGCGGCCTCCTAAATCCACCTTCACCCTCTACAACGACATTTGAATCTTCGTGACAGCCACTATCATTATGGCCCCTTTCTCTGAATTGATTTCCTACACACACATTTGAAATAACTTCAAGATTTAACCTCACATAAATTTAAATACAACAAAATTCAACAAAAATAAACAAAATTTAAGAAACTTACCAGAAATATTCTCTTGTTCAGAGCTATTCGATAGATTCTTAGGTGTAGGAGTATTGATGCGCATCCTATTTAAGATGGTGGCATCCATAACACTGGTTTGAGCAAGTTCTGCAATTGATCTATTTACAGACTCATTTGAAAATCTCCTCTGATGAGATTGTTGGTGCTCACTCGAAGTCTCAGTCGAAGAAGGAGTTCATGTTCTTCCTTATTGAGAATTCCTAGAGAATTTGGGAGGAATGTTTGGATAATCTCGTGTAAACATCACTCCTCAATATCTATCCACAATGCAGAGTTTATCAATAAAAATTCAGAGATTTACACAAGTTCAAGTAATTAAAAACTCAAAGATAAATCAAAATTTTAAACAATCAAGCCACATATGTACTTGCACATTAGAAGGCCCAAAGAATGGTCATTCAACCATGAATCAATCAACTAAAAGATAAGTAAGGGGTACATAGACAACATGACAGATTCTTATACTTCACTCACCATCCATGCAAAAAAAAGTAGGGCATTTGAATCTATAGGTCTTTAAACACCGAAGTGACAACCGTTGATTCGGATCCTAGCCGACTGCTTAGGTACAGACTGATGACTAAAGTGATAAGTGACAGAAGATAAAACCACAAACTTTTCACAATAATCAATAAAACCCACACATAGAAGTCATTGAAATAAGAAGTTGGGTTTGCAAAGGGACAATCATTCCACTCAGAGGTTTATCATTCACAATCCATATCAAAGAAGAAAACGCAAAGACTAAACATTAATCCATGAAACAATCAACTAAAAGATAAGGGGTCCATAGATAACATGGCAAATTCTTATCCTTCACTCACCATCCATGCATAGAAAAGAAGGGCATTTGAATCTATAGGTATTTAAACACTGAAGTGACGACCATCGATTCGGATCCTGGCCGACTTCTCAGGCACAGATTGATGACCAAAGGGATAAGTGACAGAAAATAAAACCACAAACTTTTCACAATAATCAATAAAACCCACACATGGAAGTCATTGAAATTAGAAGTTGGGTTTGCCAAGGGCTGCATTCCACTCATAGGTTTATCATTCACAATCCACATCAAAGAAGAAGATGCAAAAACTAAACATTCAACCATGAATCAATCAACTAAAAGATAAGTAAGGGGTCCATAGACAACATGGCAGATTCTTATCCTTTAGTCATCATCCATGCACATAAAATAAGATCATTTGAATCTATAGGTCTTTAAACACCAAAATGATGACCGTCGATTCGGCTTCTAGCCGACTGCTCAGGCAAGGAATGATGACTAAAGGGATAAGGGACAGAAGATAAAACGACAATCTTTTCATAATAATCAATAAAACCAACACAAAGAAGTCATTGAAAACAAACAGTTGGGTTCGCCAAGGGAAATCAATTCAGAAAAACAACAAGTGGATTCATTAAAAGATCCTTATGTTTGGATCCACTAAAAAAATGTATTAGAACATTTCCTTAAGATTCCTTAAAAGTTACCTATGGTTGGATCCACAAAGACCGCATATAATGTAATGCATTAGAACCCCCAAAAGAAAGAGTTTAATCTTCATAACCTCACACACCCATGTTTTAATCACAACGAGGTGAATGTCTTGCATGGACATGGATTATATGACATTGATTTAAACTTCCCAATAGCATTGTTTAAATGCCATTGTGTTTTTATACTAATTCCTTTACTGTCATGTTAAATGGGATGGGATTGAGGTATTTGTATTCCTAATATAAATTAAGATGAGGTGGAGCAGATGTAATGTTTTGCGATAATGTTATTTTATATAACATATGAACTATGCAAATGCTATATTATATATTTGGATCACTGGAGAGATATCATGACAAATTGTTGGATAGTTGTGGATATGGTTGAACTAAATACATAACTGTGAAATACTTTATGGTCACCTAAAGTTACATAAAGGGACCCAATTGTGTACTATAAACTAAGAGATTTCTACATTGAGAGGATAACTACCCAAAATAAAATCAATAGCATGTGCATATTAAAAGTACCCTATGGTTGGATCCACTATTCATAATCCTACGCACCCACTTATAACATAAGAAATCTTTAGTAAGTGGTGCACAACAACTTGTTATGCGTTTAATATGGGCACATAAGAAATCTTTCTTTACTAGGTGGTGCACTCTTATCTGATCACAGATTGGATAATGTTATATTATATAACATATGAATTGTTCAAATGGTATATTATATAGTTGGATCACTTGAGAGAATTAACGACAAATTATTGGATAATTGTGGATATGGTTGAACTAAATACATAACTGTGAAATACTTTATGGTCACCTAAAGTTACATAAAGGGACCTAATTGTGTACTATAAACTAAGGAATTTCTACATTGAGTGTATAACTACCAAAAAATAACTCAATAGCATGTGCATATTAAACATACCCTATGGTTGGATCCACTATTCATAACCTTACGCACCCACTAATAACATAAGAAATATTTAGTAAGTGGTGCACAACAACTTGTTATGCCTTTAATATGGACACATAAGAAATCTTGCTTTACTAGGTGGTGCACTCTTGTCTGATCACATATTGGATAATGTTATATTATATAACATATGAACTGTGCAAATGGTATATTATATAGTTGGATCACATGAGAGATTTAACGACAAATTGTTGGATAGTTGTGGATATGGTTGAACTAAATACATAACTATGAAATACTTTATGGTCAACTAAAGTTACATAAAGGGACCTAATTGTGTACTATAAACTAAGGGATTTCTACATTGAGTGGATAACTACCCAAAATTAACTCAATAGCATGTGCATATTCTTTGAACATGGTTCCATCCACTAAGATAGAATATATATTCCTTACAGTTCATATATATTCCTTATTCCTTATGGTGCAAATGTTGTATGAGGGTTGTTCGTATTCCTAATATAAATTTCTACAAATAATAATGTGATGACTAATAATAGTTGCCTATTAGAGATATTAGGTCGAAAGGTTTGAAGATTTCACATTTGGATTATCTCTAGAGTTAGTTAAATATTGTCAAAACTCCAACATATTTCAACAAAGGAAGGGATGGGAGATGCGA
>JASDQU010198872.1:0-19365 GCA_032191745.1 Picea mariana
TAAGACTTGGGTTTATTTATTGAAGTCAAAAGATGAAGTACTTGGAAATTTCAAGGAATTCAAAGCCTTGGTAGAAAACCTCTCTGAAAAGAAAATCAAGATACTCAGGTTAGATAATGGAGGAGAGTACACTTCAAATGAATTTGGAAGTTTTTGCAGAGATGTCGGGATTAAGAGGGAGCTCACCACTCGGTATAATCCTCAACAAAATGGTGTACCAGAAAGAAAGAATAGAATGCTTATGGAAGGATTAAGGACTACGATTCACGATAAAGATCTTCAAATGCACTTATGGGCTGAAGTAGCAAGAACAACAATATATGTCCAAAACAAATTATCCCATAGTTCACTTGGATCCAAAACTCCCGAAGAGATGTTCACCAGAAAGAAGCCAAAAGTAAGCCATCTCAAAATATTTGGTTGTCCAGTATTTGTACACATTCCAAAAGAAAAGAGAACCAAGTTGGATCCTTCAGGAAATAAGGGAATATTTGTTGGATACTATGAGGTCTCTAAGGCCTTAAGAATTTATATACCAGGTTACCATTATATTGAGATCAATAGAGATGTAACCTTTGATGAAGATGCAACACTCAAAAGATTAAGGAAATGGTAGCTTGAAGAAGTATATGAAAAAGAATTTGTAGCTCCCAGAGTTGTTGAACCTGTGAAGGAAGTTACAGTTACCCTCGATGATGAGATTTCAGAAGATCTTGATATGATATAATCTCAAGTACCTCCCCGTATGACGATCTCCCACAAGAAAAAGCCAGCTTGGGCGAAAGAACTTATTCAAGATGCGGAGAAGTATGGTACCCCGAAAGGAACCATGAGACAAAGCAAGAAGCCTAAGCCATTCTCCAGCTATATGGCCTTGATGTGTGACCTCATAGATAAGGAACCTACTTTCTTTGAAGAATTGTTTAGAAGAAAGAATGGATGGATGCCATGACAAAAGAATACCAATCCATTATGAAAAATGATGTATGGCAAGTAATTCCTAGACCAAATAACAAAGATGTGGTATCTTCCAAGTGGATATACAAAATAAAACATGCAACAGACAAACACATTGAAAAAGATAAGGCAAGATTTGTGGCTCGTGGATTTTCTCAAAAGGAAGGTATTGACTATGAAGAAACATTTGCTCCTGTAGCCAGATACAATTCTATTAGAACCATCATAGCTCTTGCAGCCAAAATGAAGTGGAAGCTACACCAGATGGATGTGAAAACAACCTTCTTAAATGGTGTTATTGAAAGAGAAGTGTATATAGAACAACCACAAGGGTTTGAAGTTGAAGATAGAAAGACTCATGTCTGCAGTTTGAAGAAAGCCTTGTACGGGTTGAAGCAAGCTTGGTATGGTGGAATTGATAGTTTCTTGACAAGCTTGGGCTTTACCAAGAATAAAGTAGATCCTAACCTATACTTCAAGGTTATGACTGATGAGTTAGTTATATTGCTACTATATGTGGATGATTTCTTCTTGGAAAGAGAAGAAAAGTTCATCGCAGATTACAAGAAAAGCTCGTTGCAGAGTTTGAGATGAAAGACCTAGGCCCGATGCATTATTTCTTAGGTCTTGAAGTTTGGCAGAGCTTGGAGAAGATCTTCCTTAACTAAGGGAAGTATATAGTTGAAATACTGAAGAGATTTGATATGTTGGAATGTAAATCCATGAACACACCATGGAAACAAATTTGAAGCTCCTGGTTGATACTTCTTCAAAGTTGGTTGATGCTACTCTATACAAACAGATTATTGGATCGTTGATGTATCTGACGAATACCAGGCCAAATATATGCTTTGCTTTGAACAGCTTGAGTCAATATCTGGTGGAGCCCAGATGTGTTCACCTTGTAGCTGCAAATCATGTGACGAGATACCTTAAGGGTGCGTTGGATTATGGTCTCTGTTATATTGGAGATCATGACTTTAGATTGTATGGTTATACTGATTCAGATTGGGATGGAAGTGCTTCAGACAAAAAGAGCACTTCAAGATGTTGTTTCAGTTTGGGGTCAGCCATGACTTCATGGCAAAGCAGGAAGCAATCTAGTATTTCTCTCAACACAATAGAAGCAGAGTACATTGTAGCATGTTCCGCCAGTTGTGAAGCCATATGGCTTTGGAAGTTGTTGACAAGTCTATTCAATCCGAAGATGGAAGCCACCGTGATTCTATGTGATAACCATCGTTGTATAGAGATGACATAATACCCTGTGTTCCATGATAAGTTGAAACACATAGAAATATGGTACCACTACATTCATTATATGGTGCAGAGAGGAGTTGTAAAGCTCTAATATGTTGGCACAGATGAGAAGGTTGCAGATGTGTTGACCAAACCTTTGTCTCGTTTGAAGTTTGAGTACTTCTAAGACAAGCTTGGTGTTGTCCGAAAGGATCTCCCTCGAAAGGGGGAGTGATGTTGATGATACTATGGTATCCTGACAAATAATAGGTAGCTCCGTTAGGATTTTATATCTGAGGGGATTGATCATCCATGGGAAGATATCAAAGGTCCAGTAAGGATGGTCTATCAGAGTCCCTGTGCATGTATATACCGGTTGTGGTCAGTAGTGGTAGCTCCGTTAGGATTTTATATCCTAGGGAATCTTATGATTCCTAAGAAGATCCTGAAGGTTCAGTAAGGACGGTCTGTCAGAGTACCACATGGTATCTTGTTAGGATTTTATATGGTAGGGAAACTCATGATTCCTGGGCAGATCCCGAAGGTCTGGTAAGGACGGTTTGTCAGAGTACCTCAAATGTTGTTGTTGATGCACCTGCCTCATTCTTTTGCCACATGTTGATGATGTTTTTGTTTGAGCTTCATGTTGTTGATGATGTTGTTCGAGCTTCTTGTTGTTGATGATGTTTTTGTTCCAACTTCGTGTTGTTGATGATGTTGTTCCAGCTTCATGCTATTGATGGTGTTGTTGTTTCAGCTTCATGTTGTCGATGTTCATGTTCATGTTGCTGATGATGATGTTACTCCAACTCCATGTTGTAAACGATGGTTATATTGATGATGAGAAACAAATCTGATGATTTATAGATGTGCCAGTCAGTGTTCCATACGTTGATGATGATGTTGGCCTCTCTTTCTCTTGATGATGTTGTACTGAGTCAGGTCAGTAGAATACCCTTCTCGTTAAGGGCGAGTGTTGAAATATTGTAACTTCGAAGAATATTCTAATTGTATTTGAGTTATTATTTTATAGATCAAATCCCCTTTTACAGATTGGTCAAGTCAGATCTTGTATAAGATCAAATCCCCTTTTGTGGATTGATCAAACTGCATTTGTGTAGTGGTATTTGTAAAGTCAGCCCCTAGTAATTATAAAGTGGTTTTAACCACTTCTAGGAGAAGTCGGCTCAACTAAGTGAAGAGACATAACCATAGCGCCTCCTCAACTTGTATTTATAAGTGAGGATGGTGCCTCATTTGAACACACTCACTCACACTCATCTAATGCACATTTCTTGAAGGAAGTTGCAGCTACAAGAGGAAGGAGAAGAGAGGTGGATTCTCAGTCTTGGTTTATCTTTGGTGTTTTGGTCTTAGTCTTGGAATTGTATTGGCAATATATTATCGAGGAAGTTTTTGCTGAGTTTTCTTCCCCATGAGGGTTTCCTAGGATAAAATGTTGCGTACCTTGTGATTTTGTTTCTTTCAGTGATCCTCTTTATGTTTTTGTTTTGGAAATGCTTTGAATGCTCATATAATTTGGAAATAACCTAATAACAACAGTAAAAAATCAACATTAGCTAGGGAGTTCCTTCTGACACCTCCGTCAAGATCTCTTTCCACACACATTGTGTTGTCTGTTGTAGAAGCTCCCTTTGATTTTGGAGCTTGTCTTGCTACCAATCTTGGACTCTACACTGGATATCTGTGCCAACTGTTCACACATTGAGAAATATCATCTTGATCCTTCTCATCCATTAGCGTTAGATCACAGCAGGTGACCCTCTTGCCAACATAGGAAGAAGTAGCCTCTCACCCACTTCCTTGAATAGAATATTGAATACTCGGTGCCACCTCAATCTTTGGAGCCTCTCGCTCTCGCTTTGTCTCTGACACTAATCTAAAATATGATATCCACCCAGATCCTTCCAACATAGGTTTCCCTTGCACTATGTACATCCAACATCTCTGTTCACCAAATAATAAAGCTCTAATCATATTCTCGCTCATTGAATAGATGAAGGAATAACTGCGCTTGAATAGGGTAGAATATCTGACATCTTCTAAGGATGATACTGAGAGGAGGTTTACCCTAAACCCTAGAACAAATAGAACCCCGTCCACCCCTAGGAGTTCTCCAAAATTGAGTTGGAATCTAACTCGACCAACTCCTCTCACCTCACAAGATTTATTCACATACCGTCCTGGACATATCTCTGAGATGTTGAGGAACACATCCCATGTTTGTGTCATATGTTGAGTTGAACCACTTTCAACTACCCATGTGCTTTCAATCTCGTACCCATTGTTGTCATTGCTCGAGACAAAGGAGACTAGTGAGAATTCCTTCTCGAATTTCTCAAAAAATTCCTCTACCTCAGTTGATGTTTTCATCGAACTTTCCTCCTTCTTCTTGTTGGGGCATTGTCCCGCATAGTGACCATATTGGTTACATGCGTAACATCACACCTTTCTCATGTCCTCTTCGGATGTAGATCCCCCACTCCCCTTTTTCTTTCCTTTTCCCTTCCCAATAAGAGCCACATTATCTTCACTTTCACCACCATTTGTCTTCTCCTGATATCTACCCTGAGATCCCTCCTAGATCTTTGCCTGAGTAAATTCATCCCATAGCCTGCTCTAATCTGGCATTTTGTGTTTGCCCACCACACACTTGACAAATACGTCCCAATATTTAGTGAATCCTTTCAAGGCAATACACACCAACTTCGAATATGTCAACTCGTCCTTCACCTGAGCCACCCTAGTGATCTAAGATGCCACACTCTCTCCCTTGGCCATCCTGGTACTATGCATCTTGTCTTTAAGAGCCATCTTTTGATTCTCATTCTTTGCTTCAAACATATTCTTTAATTTATCCCACATCCCTTTGGTTGTTGACTTCTCAGCCAAATGTGGGATCAGGTGGTCTTTAACTCCATTTAAAATGATCCTCTGTGCTCTTGCTTCCTTCACCTCATGAACCTCCAGAGAAATAGGGTCAATAGGAAAATTCATGATAGTACTCACAAAACTCGATAGTTTTTTCTCCTTGAGAATGCATCCAATCCAGACTTTCCACTGAAGATATTTGGAAATCCCTTCTGACCTGTCTTTAAATCTTATAATTGAAGCCATCTTTCACTGACAACCTGACAAGCAACACCCATTAACTTTGAGTACATACATACAACAACATTGCTTCCCTCTTCCCCTTAGTTTTTCCTAGTATCAATCCACTTGCTATCTCAACAATTTAAAAATTGTTCATTGTCCTTTCAGAGCACCAACACTGATACCATGTTAAATTTTACTCACAAGATCATTAAACTTCCGATTCATCGATTTTTTCAAACACTTAGTATACTCTGATTTATGTCTTCAATTAATTCATCCAAGAATAAATGCATGTAAGCTCAATGCTTCATCTGAAAATTAATAAGCATAAATACACAACTAATTTTGATCTTTAAGCAATGTAAATGACTAGGAAAACAATTAATGACAACATTAAATGACACGGAAATTTAGGGCAAAGCCCAGGGAAAAACCCACTAAGGGGAAAATCCAGAGAAATAGATTTATTTAGCTTTTCTTGAAAATAATTTATGAGTACACAACAATAATTTATTACAACATTCAAATATAACGTATCTCATTTTTTATGCACAAGAAACTCTTCAAAACATTCAACAAATGCTCCTCGATTTCTGTGCAACTTGTTGTTGTATGACCCTCTTGTTATATGGTACTGCAGAGTATTAAATGCTGCAATAATCCTTTGAAAGCATGCCCAAGATGCTCTTGGGATTTGCACCCTCTCTCTTGCTGCCCTAAAGCTCTTTTCCCTTGCTCAAACTTTTTGTCAATCTCTCTCTTTCTTCACATTCAATGCTCTCATGAATGCCCTTGTGTTTATCACACACTCACGCCTTCTCTCTTGAAACATACATTTTATATTAACCCATTAATGACCTAACCCTAGCCTCCTCAACTTCTTTTAATCTAATGAATGAGATTCACTCTCATCATTAAAGGCTAGGATTTAACTTCTCATTAAATACACTTTAAGTCATTAAATAATACAAAAGTCACTATAAGTCTTAAATAATACAAAAGTCACTTTAAACTTTAAAATATAAAGTCACTTTATAAAATAAAGTTACGACCATTTTTAAATTTATAAAATGATATTGACATGAGAGACTTTTTAATGTCCCTTTCATACTATGCATTATCATATGAAAGGACATCTCGAGCTATAACTTTCAACAATATTGTGAAGGCACTATTTACATAGTGTGAATGGAAGAGCTATGAAACCCTACATAAAGAGTTACATCTTAGTTGTGGGGCCCAACATATTGGTTATAGACATACAAGAGTAAAGAAGCGAAAATGCAATTTTAAAGCTTCGAGTGGTCCAGTGCCCCACTGGTGGTGATATAGAATATCAGGTATAACAGATATTGGATGATGAACTGGAGTAATAGATTCAAACCAAAATTAATCGATACCGTGGTGGGCTGGTGGTTAATGCTACTTTAATTCCATGATAGCAGCCATGTCGATGCCACATCATCACCATGGAAGATAAATTTTCGTGGGCCCGTGGCATGATCGTCCGGTGGTATACCTTACCAGAGTGAAAGTGGGTGTTGAAATTTTGAGTGCCCAATGCCCAGGGGGCTGGTGGTCGATGATACATCAACACCACAACATAATCCATGCCAGTGCCACATGTAGTGCGGAGGTTATCACATGTGTAGTACCACATGTCAGTCCATGTAATTGTACTGAGTCAACATGGTGTTTTAATAGGGTCGGAGGACATGATGACATCATAGCCACATCAGTGCCATGTCATCCAATACACGTGGAATGGGTCCATGTGGAGACCACATCATATGTGACGTCGATGTGGTGATTCAGGAAGGAAATCAACATATCAGATACCGAAATATTGGAGGAGTATTACAATGTTGAATTTTTGTGGACCTGATGGCACGGTATACTGAATTGGAGGAGCATGGCACGTGTTAGAAGTTCCTGGGGGTTTGGTAGGCCGGTAATCCAGTGGTCCCAGTGATGTGGCGCATGTTGATTGAGTTTGGGTAGGATTCCACATACAAGGTTCCATACCAAAACTGCAGAAAGTGTTTTAAACTTGAATATGTTTCAAGTATCCGATACTCGGTGCTCTAGTGATTTTAGTGGGTACCCCCCTGTGATATTTTTTGCAAGATACTATGTCACTACTATATTGATTTGATATTAATTTAGGAGGCTATCATTTTTCTAAGACAATTCATACTACTTACTTTTGATACACACTTTGAATGATGAAGTCTTTTGGTTGACTATATATTTGTATTTATTATGAAGAACTAAAATGAATTGCAGTGCTCAATCGTAATTCCACAACAAATTTGCATCTATGAACATCGTAAGATTGATTGGTCATTTGGAAGATATCTTTCGGAATAAGATATAAAGTCACTCTAATTAATATTTTGACAAAACCTTTCCGATAGCCATATCGGAAAGGGGACTGTCGGAATCGATTCTATCGAAATACTTTTCATATTGGTAACATCTAACTCCGATGATACTCACTCTGAAAGCCTCTTCTCTACGATTTCTTACCATGATGAATCTCCAAGTAGTCGTGTTGGCTTACATGGAAACTAATCATTAGTCATTGAGATATTTTGAGTCCAACGCATGTGTGGTTTCATTTCATGAGCCGCCTTGACATGCGGCCTACACTAATTGGTCCACGAGTCATTGTTTAGATGCTTTTGGTTCTTTTCACAAACAAGACCTTTTTCTTAGCGTTTATCAAGGAAGGAATATTCCTTGATACTTTTCTCCTGAGAGCAGTAATGGGATAGTAACTGCCATCTCCAATGACCAATCCCTATGATCTTGTTAATTGGACAACTCATTGTCGGAGTTGTTACGATACTGGATATATTTATCCTCCGATAAGGAATGTTCTGATAAGTCATAAAAGAACAAGATGACTGAATTTGTATATCATAATATCAACACACTTCCCAAAGTATGACCTAGAATATTCCTCGATACCTTTTCCTCATAGTTAAAACAATTGATGAAACTACTTCCCTTCAATGAAGGAAGCTCGAATAACACCTTGGAAATTTGTGAGTCCGACTGCTAGCCTTCATGCCTTCGATACACGGATCTAGGTGATCTGTACCTTCAAATTGCATTAATGGCAAGGTGATGTTTTTCCCGTGAATTGGTTTTTGTGCACAGATCATTAACTACAGGAGTTAGGGTAATTTAATACCTACATAATATCTCCAAAACCCTTATTAATGCATTATCTTTCTCCGCAAGTTTGTTAAAACACTCTTCTCTGTGTTATCTGGCCAAGAACATATTGTAACTTTCATTTCCAGTTGGAAAACAACATGTATGTTACTATTTCAATTTTCTATGTGATGATATTATTAGTTTTTTTGTTTGATGGATTAATGCATTCCTATGCTAATTGTTATATATGAACAATACAACACGATGCATTTGAACACTCGAAAAGATAGGAATCTTGCAGTTTCTGCTCCATCCTCCACACCTGGAACTTTAGTTAACCCAAGAGAGATATGCATCACATATACTACTCATTACACTAGAGAGGAAAATTTCCCTAGGTATGAAGAAATATACAAATTCTTCAACATTGTTGATTTCTCCTCGGATGGTGAGAACCTCAAAGTATATCAGAATATACAGAAAAGCGGTATTTTCCTCGTGGTCACTCATCCAACATTATTTCCCTACAATGACGCAGTCCAGTGGTGTTTCAAACAATTCGATTTGAGCACTTCCACAATTATAAACAAACTTGGGAGGAAGATAAAATCCCTATGGACTAAAGACATTGGCTTCAAATACCACCTACCTGAACCTTTGATTTCCCTGAATGAGTCATTCCTAAAGGGATTCACCAGGAATAATAAATATTTAGCTCAGTTAATGGAAGACTTGTGGTTAGATGAGGAAAGACCATTCACGCAAGGGAAAAGATCGATTCCACCTACGCTTTCAAAACACCATACATGATGTTGATTGCTATGTTGAACATGCTATATGGTGAAGAGAAGAGTACACATTTCTATATGTAATGGCTACCCATGGCATACACAATTGTGAAGACAAGACAAGTCTTCAATTGGGAGGAAATATTAACTTTCAATATTTTCCATAAGATGAAGAATATTTTGGGTATGAAGAAACCTTGCTTTTATATGTCTGCGTATTTGATCAACACCATTTGTTCTTCCATGCAATTTGCTAATTTTGGATGGAGTTGGGATCAAGACTAGCCTCCAATACATATTTATTGTTCTGACCTCTGGAACATCAATTTCAAAAAATGCTTGCATGATATATGTGATTTTTTCCTTGCTCCCCTCCATACTATCATTTTTTAATTCCCAAGATACAAAATATCAAGTGAGGCCATGGATGGGATGAAAAGTACAAAATAATTGAATTTAGGGAAATACTATACTTACATCAGAGCATATGGTAGCACTGAATTCCCACATCTGCTACCTTGTTTTGTCCCATACAGTTTATTGGTTAGAGAAATTGCTTACCAGACCATGGAAACCAATGTAACTCCTCTCCTTTTGGGAAGAAGTAAGGTATGGCCTACTTTCCCTATGAACATAGGAAGCTACAATCTGTCAAATGGTCCACATGCTAGAAAAGAGGCAGAAACATTATAGGAAATATGTTTATGTCTTGGAGAGGCAATAGGGCACGATCCACATGAATTGGCAGTAAGTCATATTACGTATGTAGGCCTTACACATTCCAATATACATGTAGTTGATTTTGATGAGGATATATTCAAAGGAGTGCTATTCTTTGAAGAGGTATTACAAAAATTACCTAATGATGTGGCCGGGCAAAAGATGCAATTGGAACAAGAAGAAAAGAAGAAGATCTTACAAGAGCAATTTCAAATGCTTCTAGAGGAAGACCAGAAGAAGTTGCAGACCAAGGAACAAGAGAAAATAAATAAAGAAGATGAATTGGAACAAAATGAAATAAAGGAAAAGGAAGAATATCAAAGAAAACAAGATGAAAAAGGGAAACAAAAAATTGAGCCCAAGAAAACCTCCAAAGAAGATGAGAAGAAGAAAAAAGAAGAGGAACTTAAAAGGCTTGTTGATGAGAGAATAAAAAAGAAGGATGATGAGACAAAGGTCCAACAAGATGCTCTTCAACAAAATAAAGTTGAAGAGGAAGCTAAGAGATTAGTAGATGAAGCAGAGACCCAAAAAAAAGAAAAGGAAATACTGGCAGTTGAAGAGGAAGAAAGAGGAAAGCAAATGAAGACATAGAATGAAAAAGACAACAAATTTAATGAGACTCAGTGCAGTCCATCAACTTTGAATGTGGGCATAGTGAGAATTACACCCTAGGAATGTACCCCTTGCATGGCCATCCTAGGTAATTCAACATTTTTCTCTCAATTACTCAATCTAGATGATGTTTTTGTAGCTGTAGGAGATTACTACTACAGTCATAAAACTAGAGGAATTGAGAAAAGATCGCATAAAAGGAAAAGACGAGATGCAACAAACATCCAATCATCCACAAAGGGAGTCATTGAATGGAAGGAAGAGCTAGATCCAGAGGATAATTATATACAAGCTACCTATGCACTTCATGCATTTGCAGGAGCAAATGCAACATCGGTTTTTGAAGTCACTACAACACTAAGTTTTGCATGAGCTAAAATTGTTGAGCTTGAAAAGAAGCTACAAACACAAAAGGATAATATCTCTACAAAGTTCCTCAAAGAAGTTGAAGAGAAAGAAAAACTCCACAAGGAGGAGATGGAACACTTTGTGCAAGAAACAAAGGGTGAACTCACTTCGAAATTTGAAAGGATATCCAGGGCTACCGAGACTCTTCACACATAAGAATTAAACAAAGCTTTGCAAACCCAAAGGGACAAAATAATGGAGAATTTGAAAAGAAAGCACAAGAAGAATGATACCTGCACATAAAACAGATGGAATTTTTCAAACAAAAATACTCCGAAGAAATAGAACAAATCAAGATTAAGCATGCTCAGGAGGTGTCCAATTTACAAACAAAACAAGCTGAATCTAAGAGGCTCGTTGAGCAACATGGTTACCAAATTCTGGGATTAGAGAAAGAAAAGGAAAATTTTGAAAAAGCTTTATTAGAAAACAAAGAAACTACCCTTGCTTTAGAAGTTATAAGGGAAAAAGAAATGGAGCTCAATGAAAAACCAAATTCTAATAAGAAAGAGTGCTTGTGCCTTCTCAATGATATACATGAAAACATATACAATCAATTAAATCTAGAGGATCAAATGGATGAGATCAAAGAGCGGTATCAAAAATAAATTATTGCTTTTGATAAGATTATATACTAGAAAGGAGTATATAAATATCCCCCTGACACTCTTCCACTGTACTCTATGAAGAGGAAACTCAAGAACCAAGTTTTCTTTGATACATGGAAACCCTTATTACATAATATTTGAGCTATTCAGGAGAAAACAACAAAGATGTGTAAAAAGATATGGAACAATTCAGATGAACTTCTTGAATAATTTTGAATGTAGGTAATTCCCCCCATTGATGAAGCAACACCAACCAAGCTAAGGATAGTGGAGGTAGGAGAACAAAGGGAATTCATTCAAGCAAATATAGAGTAGCTGACCGAGGTAAACAAAGAAGTTATAGATGAATATTTGTTGAAACCCAACAAGATGATTATGATGACTCATGACTTTATAAAGAGGACAACACATGAGTTAAAACTAGAAGTATCTACGAAGATATGTGATGGGGATCTAGAATTGGAGAAAATGCACTTAGATAAGTTGGAAGAGATAATGAAAGAGTATTATCTCTGGAGAGAATATCAAGATCAGATGGAATCTCAATGGTTGGCATTGTCATAATAACTTTGTAAGTGATCCATTTTGTTATCTACAATATCTTATTTTTTATCCGAATGGGAATATGCAGGGACGAGCCTTAATTGTCCTTTGTTAAAAGACAATTTTAGAATGTAAAAGGTCACTCTTACTTATAAAAGAGTAGATTACAATTACAAAAAGGATTTTGGATTTGTATTAATCATAACAATACTTTTACTGTATGAGGAATAGAACAAGAGACATCTATGGGAATTTTGGTAAAAAATATGTTCAATTGAGATATTTTGGTTGGATGTGTTTACTTATGAATGTGTGGATTATAGCTTCATGAATTTCTTCTCTAGCTTCATGAATTTCTTCTCTACTATACTTTGTATGTTCATATTACCTAGATTTCCTACTGAGTACAACAATGATATAATAGGTAGACAAAATGACTAATTGTTCTCTACTTATTATATTGTCACTTTAATTTACTGCTCGTATTCATAAATTAATTCTTTTGCAAGTAGTAATATATTTCACTATGCTCATTACATCAATATGAACATGATCATGGTAGTTTAGTGTAAGTTAGAATTGGATCTTAGTATAGAAGTAGACAAAATAGATTACTTTAGTCTCATATTTTAATTCATTTGAAAACCTTTGGTTCTCATATTCATATTTATATAATAAGATAGAGTGGCAAACAGGCCCACATACTGGTCGAAAATGCCATCCCAAATGAGAGAGTCTAATTGGGACTTGCCATCGGACGTTCTCCCTTACCTGTTTGACGAGCCATTTGGAGCCATCAATAGGTGGTCGATGCCACATTAGCGCCACGATATTATCCACGTCGATGTTAGATCATCGCCATGGAGGATAAATTTTTTGGGACCGATGTTGACTCACAAACTCGCCACTAGTTATATAGCCTGCAAATAGTTGCAAGGCATACTGAAAAAAATATGATTATAAATATAATTAATAGGTGGGACCCCCTAGAAGAAAAATGAAGGTTTGTTTTCAATTATTCCTAAATTATTAGCATATGCATGTTTATCTTTCAAAGGGTATATTGATTTACACCTGTGATTGTCATGACAATGATAATATTTTCACTCTTTCATTTTGATTATAAGGTCTACTTCATCACTTGGTTGCATATGAAAAGTGAAGGCTATGCTCACAAATTTTAAAGAGTTCATGTCATTGCACACACCCATACAAAGAAAGGTCTCATTACGGTTTTAAATGTCATGTTTCAATGAGTCACTTTGGTCATTATAACCACAAGTGATATTGTTTGGCATGCAAAAATTTGTGTATATGAACATATGGCATATGATCAAAGATGGTTTCAAACTTTATATTAAAAATACTATGTTATGTGATATATGTGTAAATGTTGGAGGATCAAACTTCATATAACATATAGTAACTTTGTGTTTGATGACACGATATATTGTTTTGTGCTACCATTCAAATTTTGGTATATGTTGGGTGCTCAAATCGACAAATATGAATAGATTGCATGTGTTATATTTTATAAATGTGGTTTTAATTGGAATCATGACTTGACTAAACCATAATCACTGATTCGAGTTGTTGTTTGGTTATAAAAAATTTACAATTGTGAACTGGTGTGTCCCCTGTCATACATGGCACTCATTCTGGTCTGTGATTGATTTCCATATCACTTGTTTCAAAGTGGAAATATGACCTAGAAGAGGGTTTGTTTCATGTGGTAATATCCTCCCATGCATTCAATTCACACAGACGTGGGTATTGATGCCCACATTTTGCATATACCACCCTCAATATTGGGTTTTGGCCATTTCATTTTTCATTTAGGTCAATGGAGAAGTGTTGTAGCAATAGTATGGTAAACAAGATCGGATCTAGTGGTTCCATAATTTCTTACACAGGTTTTTGAAAGTATTTACAATGCCTGGACAAAGGTATGGACACACCAACTTGTTTATTCATCAAATATAAATGTTTTTGCAATTATAATTTTAAGATTGGCTCTGTGTGGACTGGATTTAAGCATGTATCTCCCTTCCCTTCCTTTTTCATCCAAGGTGTCGAATGGTTTTGTTTGTTCTCCTTCATTCTACATGCATTCACTTTCCATTCTATCAAAAGGAAATTATTGTCATTATTTTGAAAGTAACAAATTTAAGTTTTCTTAAATGGAGACATGGGTTATAATTTTTGGCTTAGTTCTCTTCATTGTCCATGACGTAATGGAGTCTGATTCAAATATTCCTACCTCTCTCAATTCATATATTGTTGGTGTGTTGAGAAATTTTGTCTTGGATCCCTTTGTATGTGTTTACTTTGTCCTAGGTTTCAAACCCATGTGCATTTGTTAATCACAACACTTTATCAATCTAGTTTTTGTGCATTCCTATATTCTCAATCAACTTTGGAGTTGCATGGGTTCATGGTTCTGTGTTCTATTTTTCAAGTATGAAATCGTGATCTTGGAAAAAGTTTTTGTGAACTATGGTTTTTCTTGAGTTTTAAGTTCTCGGCATTATAATAATTTTTTTGATAAGCTTGACTTGATGGGTATCAAACTCTCGTCCTGATGAAAAACATGCATATAGAGATATTTTAGTTCATGGATTTTGACTTTAAAAGTCAATAAGGTATGTTAGGTCGAAAGTTTGTTTCATTCATGCATAATTTCGAATTCAAGGGGACTCGTTTATCTTATTCTCGGACTTTTAAAAGATTGGTTATTTTGTTGTTGGGTCCAAAATTCTTGTCACCATGCATGTTTCATGGTCAATTTGGATGATTGTTTTTGAGAAGGTCATCGTTTTGAGCATGAGTTCAATTTTAGTTTTGATGGTTGAACCCATTTATGCACATAACTATATTATATGCTTGTTCTATTTGGATCTAGAATGGATAAGTGCTTAATCCCTGTTGTCGATTTTTAAAAATTTGTTATTCTCATTGCATAATAAAGACTCCGTGGATTAAAGAATGTGAATGTATAGAATACATATATTTTTTGAGTTGATGCTATGTTTGTTCAAAATATTGACGATGAGCTCCTAATGTATATTAGATAAGAGTTTATTATTGCATGGAATTTGAATTTAAGTTTAAAGAACAAGCTTTGTTTTGAAGAAAAAAACATTATCTATATTCAACATGCATCGAAGCTGACATGCTGATTATTGATTGAGATACAAGATCTTTGATTTGACTATATGGGTTGAAGGTTGAAAGCATTTGATTGTGGTCAAATATATAACTATTAAAATGACTTTTATTTGTTTTATTTTACACATGCAGGGCCAACCCCCCTAATTGTTTCACTTTCCATGAATTATTCCACAAAATCCCAAAATCATACACCATTTAATTTCATATTATTCTTCCCCTGTAGTATAAATTGAAAATGATTTTAAAGGAAACGTTTTGGCAACATGCCATATATGGATTGATTGTTGATTGTTATTGGTCATGTGCATAAAGATTATGAACAAGATGTTAGCATATTGATAGAGAATCATGTTTGGATTATGAACATGTACCATACATTCATTTCATCTATTTTCACTTTACAAACTACAAATCCCCTCATCTCTCCCAATTTCATTATGTTTCTCATGTTCTAAAGTAAATAATGAATATCAATTGAGAAGAGATAAGTAATGCACAGTATGGAGTAATGAATGAAGGTAGAAATGGACTATTTATTCTTTGGCTTTCCTTTTCCCTCGTATTCCCTTGGTTGTTTGCATGCTTGATTTCTTGATGACTTAGCACCACTTTAAAATTATATTTTATGCAAGCTTTTAATTGATGATTTACTTGTTATAAGTTGTGTCTATAATAGGGCCTTCATGAATATCTAGATGAGATTTTTCAATCGTGGCAACAATTGTTCCAATAGAGGGAACAAAGGACATAATGAGGGTTGGAAAAGGGGTAGAAACAAAATGATAAGGTTTTTTATCCACTTTGATGATTATTCTAAGGAGTTCAACCAACTCCTACAAATTGGTTTTATGAACCTAGTTGGCCAAGGATATTTTCAACCTCCTCCACCACCTATCAGGCCTCCTTTGTAGCCCCACCCCAACATGACTGATATTCCTATGTGACCTCATGTGACTATGAAGCCTGAGCCTCTAGCTAATGATGGCTGGAATGAAGTGGTTCCTAATCCTCCAACTCATTTTGATCATTATACCAATGCTTCATTACCATTACCTCCACCTCCTCCTCCCAAGAAACCTGTCCAACAAATTGATTCAATGTACTCACAAGTGCACTCTGTCTAGATCCCTAAAAAGTTTAAAGTCTTTACTCTTGAGCATGAACCAAGAAAAGGAAAGTGACCCACCATCTTAGTTATTTATGAATCCCCAGAGACTTCTTTACATTATGTTAACTCCCACTCTCTACCCCCAAAGATTGACAATGAAGCAATAAATATTACCTTTTGTGATATGCACCCTAAAGTGTCCATAAATGAAGATAGAAAACATACCAATAAATATTTACTTTTGCACGGGGTGAACCCATCATAAGGAAGTGAGCAAAGGAGGAAAACCTCCCACAAAAAATACAATTTTTGATTTTATTTTGACATTTTGATTTCATTTTGACTCTTGCACGTGTGTATATCTATATTTTGGGATAATTTACATGATGACTTATTTTGTTCATACTTATGATATTTCGGGAGGCACAAGTGTTATATTTGGCATGACTATTTATTTTGGGTTGTTGGATGCACATATATTTTATTATGATGAGATGACATGGAATATATTTAAAATCGTGGAGGAAAAAAGGGAAAATTGAAAATTAAACAAATAAAGTTACATAGGGGGTCCCCATATATTAATTATTATTTATTATTATCCTTTATCACTACTTAATAAAGTTGTCCTACTTAATTAAAATTATTTATCCTTCTAACTAAAAGGTAGGCAAACTACTTTAACTACCTCATTAAAGAATAAAAGAGGAAAACAAGGAAGGACAAGGCATGAGAGAATTGGGTGGCAATTCTGATAAAGGTTTTCTCTTTCTCTAAAGTGAGATTTCATTCATTTTCATTCATTTATAAATTACATGAGAGATAAATCCTCTTGTTGACAACAGGGTTATACTGAAGGTGGAAAGAAGAATGATTCAGATTTATAAATGGAACAAAAAGAAATACAGAGTTATAACAAAAACAAAAAGATACAACGAAACTTGACTTCTATTAATAAATGAAATGTGTTGAACTATAAAAAAAATGATGAATGAAACAAACTCGCTCGAATGGTGGTAGCCGATCTCTGAGAAGAGATGTGACAACTACGCGCATTCACCACAATGCATTACAATGAGGTTGAAAGGTTTTTTTAATCATAAAGAAGCAATGAGGAAATACTAAACTTCCAAAAACCTAACCCTAGGAGATAAAATTCCAAAAGGCTTGTGGGGTTAGTTGGTACACTAACTTCCCAGGGTCGTAACTTTTGTATACGATCTTCATTTGGCACACTTGATATCTTGTTGGAAAGGTCTAAATGAGAAGTACATATTCTAGTCAGTCCATACAATTCCTTTTTTATTATTTTGTTGTTGTCATGCCCAGAAAACATTGTTTAGGTCCTCAAAACAACCTTGGAAGTTCATGACCTAAAAAAAGTGTAGAAAATCTGTCAAAATGGAAAACTGTGCTTTGATCCAATGGAATAGGTGGGTGGCCATCAATATCCACCTAGATAAATCCTCCCCCCTTAGGAAGCAATGGTATCCATTGCATTGAGTGCCCCCATCAAATGGGGAAACTTCTGTTGAACTTGGCCTCGAGTGAGCCACTTGCCTTGGTGTAGGAGTTTCCCTACTTTGAAAACTCGATAAAGTTGGATCCTTTGTTGGCGAGTGCCCTTAACCTGTGTGTCTACGATATGATCAATGGTTTCTTTTTCAATATAGTTAGGGTTGATCTATGTCGGTGTAAAATACTCTGTTATCTATGATGTGTCCAATAATGATGGAAAGTATGGCTGACGGAGATCCACATTGAACACTGGGTGCAATCCAAGGAAGGGGGAAACACTTAAGTCAAAAGTATTGTAACCCACATCCTTGGTGATGGTGTAAGGACCATAGAAAAGTGAATAAATCTTTTGATAGGGTCCTATAGGGTGTTTCTTCTACAAATACAACCAAACCTTGTCTCCCACTTGAAACTTGTGTGGCACCCAATGTTGATCATGGTGCTTCTTGTACTTAGCATTGGATTTATGAAAAATATCTTGAACATGTTGGCGTATGTGTTGAATCTGTTCAATAAACTTGGTGGCTTTGTCAGCCTCAAACTGAACATGGAAATATTCTGCCTATGTGGTTGCAAGGGGAAGTGCAATATCAATGGGATCCAGTGGTTGAAATCCCATCTCCACCTAAAAGGTGTTGTGGTCTATCAAGCTATGGAGAGTTTTGTTGTAGTTTTTTTGAACACAAGGGAGACTCTCATCCCATGTGCATGGATGCTTAGATTTGTACATATGCAAGATATTCACAATCATCTTATTGATGACCTTTGTCTGGCCATCATTTTTGGGGTGGAAGGAAGTGGATTTGGTGAGCTTGGTGATGAATGGTTACACAATGGTGGTTCCATGAAATGTGGGGGTCGTTGTGAAAATGTGCACCTACAAATTGGTTAGTATAACCTAAAATCTCACATGTTTTCTATTGACATGGATGGTTGTGACATTGTGCTTGGTGATGAATGGTTACACAATCTTGGACCCATAACCATGGATTTTAAGGATTTAACCATGTAATTCCAACAGGAAGGACAAAAATATAAATTGCAAGGCATTACATTAGGGTCCCTAGAGATCATCAGTTCCCACTGCATGGAAAAGTTACTCAAAAAAGGTCATTATAGCATAATTTCCCAACTCCATTCCATTCAAGCAGTTGAGACACCCTTGGTACACCTTGACGTTCAAGCTATCGTTTCCCTCCATCCCACTATTTTCCAAACTCCTCAGGGCCTTCCCCTCTCTTGCATATACCATGACCATTCCATTCCTTTAATCCCTGGAAGTATTCCTCCCAATGTTCTCCCTTATTGTTATCCCTTTGCTAAAAAAAACGAAATTGAGAAAATTGTCGAAGAATTGTTAGAAGCAGGTGTTATATGTCCCAATATTAACCCCTATTCTTCCCCTATT
>JASDQU010198872.1:19465-29737 GCA_032191745.1 Picea mariana
TATATCTATTGTGGTGATTTTGTATTCAGTCTATTCAGGTTCTTAACATATTCCTCCCAATGTTCTCCCTTATTGTTATCCCTTTGCTAAAAAAAATGAAATTGAGAAAATTGTCGAAGAATTATTAGAAGCAGGTGTTATATGTCCCAATATTAGCCCCTATTCTTCCCCTATTGTCATGGTCCTCAAGATGGAACACACTTGGTGTATGTGTCGTGATTTTTGTGCCCTTAAAAAACTTACCATCACAGGGTCTTCACTTAGTGAACCTGTGACATAACACCTTCGTTTGTGGGATCTTAAAGAATACTAATTTCACTAGATATTGATAAATACCTCCAAAAATACTTTTGTTGAATCACCCTCCCAATACATATTTCAAATAAAATAAACCCATATTTTTACTAGATAACCCTTTTTATACCCCACAATACCTATAAACCCCTCGATAACCCACTCCCCCCACCTAATACCTACAATATATTGACTTTATTTTTCACAATTAAAAACACCCCTTTATGAATGAAAGTGATAAGATATTGGTCAACAAGGTGAAGCCCCCGTGCTTACCATCAAGGAAAAATTTCCCATTCCCATCATAGATGACCTTCTGTATGAACTCAATGAGGCTCAATACCTTACCAAAGTTGACCTCCATTCGGGCTACCACCATTTATGTATGAAAGAGGAATACATTCTCAAGAATCATTTTTCACTCATGAGGGACACTATGAGTTCTTGGTTATTCCCTTTGGTCTCAGTAATTCCCCCTCCACTTTTCAAAGTCTCATGAATCATGTATTTCATCCTTTCCTCCGTCAATTTGTGTTAGTTTTATTTGATTATATTCTCATCTATAGTAAAATGTGGCCAACCCATCTCTCCCATGTATATCAAGTTCTCCATCTCCTCTCCAAGCACCAAATTTTCCTCAAACATTATAAATTTTCTTTTGGCGCCTTTGAAGTTGAGTACTTGGGTCACATTGTTGGCAAGGATGGAGTAAGGTTGGATCCCAAGAAAATTGAAGCTATGCAGAATCAAACTCACCCTAAAAATATTAAAAGTTTGCATGGTTTCTTGGGTTTAACAGGATATTATCAAAAGTTTGTTCATAATTATGGAAAAATTGTGGCTTCTCTCACAACTCTCCTTAAAAATAATGCTTTCAATTGGACTCTAGTAGCTGACCAATCCTTCCCAGCCTTGAAAGAAGCTATGTGCACTCCTCTTGTATTGGACCTACCTGACTTCACCAAGACCTTTTTTCTAGAATGTGATGCACTAGGGAGAGGAATTTGGGCATTCCTCATGCAAGATGGATGACCTTTGGATTTCACCAGCAAATAGTTGTTGGACTTCCATTTGGGCCAATCGATTTATGAAAAGTAAATGTTGTCTATTTTGCATGCAGTGGATCTTTGGCACCCTTATATATTGGGACAATGCTTCCAAATTAAAACAAATCATCAAATCCTCAAGTACTTCTTGGAAAAATGAATTTCATCCCAGAAGAAAAAAAAATGGGTGACCAAGCTATTTGGTTATGATTACGATACTGTTTATAAGAAGGGAAAATAAAATGTGGTTCTTGATGCTCTTTCCAGGAAATATGAAGACAAAGGGTCCCTCTTTTCCCTCTCATTCGTTGTCATTGACTGGCTTTAGGCTATTTGACATGAATGGTTGCAAGACCCAATTTTTTTTGGCCTAATCCAAAAACTTCAACATGATCCCCAAGCTACTCCAGGGTACTCTTAGCACAATGAAGATTTTCTCTATAAAGGTCCCTTGTATTTAAGAAAATAGTCGACACTTAAATCAAAGGTGCTCTCTGAGTTCCATGCTTTACCTACAACACTCCATTTAGGTTTTACCAAAACTTATGAATGGGTCAAATAATATTTCTTCTGGGACGGTATGAAACAAGATATCCACACCTTTATGTTAAAGTTTAAGCTATTATTAGGTTTCTTTTCAATTTACTAGATAACAATAACATAGGTAGGATCACTGAGAGAAACACAATCACAAGATACACATCATTTATCTCAGGAAACCCTTATGGGGGAGAAAACCCAACAAAAACTTCCTTAATATAGATGTCCAATACAATGCCAAGACAATAAACCAAACAATAGATAATATCCTCCACTGATCAATGTGCCTCTCTCTTCCTTCTTCTCCCAACTGCAGCTAACAAACTTGTGCACTTGATGAGTGAATGAGTGAGTGATCAAATGAGGCGCTGAMTTCCTTTATTTATACACACTGGCAAGAGATGGAGAAGTGTCTCTTCACTGGGCAGGGCCAACTTGTCTTCTTAGTAGTTAAAACCACTTTAATTAGCCTGGGGGATGACTTCTCAATTTGCATAATATATTTAACATTTGACCAATCCACAAAAGGGAATTTGGTCAATTACAATGCCTGACATGATCAATCCACAAAAGGGGATTGATCTAATGAATAATAACTCAATAATAAATAGAATACTCTTTGTGGTTATAATATTTCAATAGTCCCCCTTAACAAGAAGGGTATTCTACAACATCATCAGGAGAGAGAGAGAGAGGGAAACAACATCAACAGCATCTGGAACATTGACTGGCATATCTATAAATCATCGAAATTTTTTCTCATCATCAATATCATCATTCACAGTAGGGAGATGGAATGGTATCATCAGCATCTGCATTAACATGGTTTAGTATAAAACTAATACATCATCATCAATAAGAGCACAAGGATGATACACCATCACAATATCAAAGCACAAATGTTGGAGCATCATCAACAACAACAACATCACAACACGAAGGCTAGAGCATCATCAACAACATCAACATCACAACACAAAGGCTGGAACATCATCAACATCAACACTAGGATGGAAATATTCATCACGAAGCTGACATCTCGTCAACATCAGCATGAGGTTGGAAATCTTCAGTGAAAGGATGGCATCACAACAACATCAACACGAGGGTGGAGATATTCAGAACGAGGCTGGCATCACAACAACATTAGCACGAAGCTGGAAATATTCATCACTAGGATGGCATCACAACAACATCAACATGAAGATGGAAATCTTCAGCACGAGGCTGGAATCAAAACAATATTGATACGAAGCTGGAAAACTTCAACACTAGGTTGGCATCACAACAAAATCAACACGAAGCTAGAAATATTCAGCACTAGGATGACATCAACACTACTCTCCCTTTTGAGGGAGTTCCTTTCGGACTACACTAAGCTTATCTCGAAAGTGCTCAAACTTTACACGAGATAGAGGTTTGGTAAACAAAGCAACAACCTGTTCATTCATGCTAACATACTCGATATTTATGACTCCTCTCTGTACCATATCACATATGTAATGATATCGAATCTCTATGTGTTTTGACTTGTCATGGAACACATGGTTCTCTGTCATCTTTATGCAACTATGGTTATCACCAAGAATTAAGGTTTCTTCCATCTCCATATATAATATACCTGTCAACAACTTCCAAAGCCATATGGCTTCACAACTAGTGGAACATGCAACACTGTATTCTACTTTTGTCGTGCTGAGAGAAATGCTTGATTGCTTCCTACTCTGCCATGAGATCATGGTTGACCCTAGACTGAAACAACATCCTGAAATTCTATTTTTGTCAGAGACACTTCCAACCCAATATGAATCAGTATAACCACTCAGTCTAAAGTCATGATCTCCATTATAATTGAGACCACAATCTAATGTACCCTTAAGGTACCTCATCACATGTTTTGTAGCAACCAGGTGAACACGTTTGGGCTCTACCAGAAATTGATTCAAGGTGTTCAAAACAAAACATATATATGGCCTGGTGTTCATCAGATACATCAACGATCCAATGATCTATTTGTACAACATAACATCAATCAATTCTGACGAAATATCTACTAGGAGCTTCAACTTTGTTTCCATGGGTGTGTTCATGGATTTACACTCCAACATATCAAACCTCTTTAGTATTTATATGGCATGCTTCTCTTGGTTAAGGAAGATCTTCTCTGGGCTCTGTCAAACTTCAAGACCTTAGAGATAATGCATTAGGTCTTTCATCAAAATTTATAGCGAGCTTATTCTTCAATCTGTGATGATATTTTCTTCATCTTGTCAAGAATACATCATCTACATATAGTAGCAACAATATAAGTGGCTCATCATTCATAACCTTAAAGTAAAGGTTAGAACGAGTTTTACTCTTGGTAAAGTCTAAGCTCGTCAGGAAACTGTCATTTCTGTGATACCAAGCTCTAGGAGATTGCTTCATCTTGTAGACACGAGTCTTTCTATATTCAACTTCAAACCAAATTTTCACATCACTTTGTACCAACCTGGTACAATTGCTCAGCTGCAACTCAATCTGCACAATCATGTGCTAGCTCTATGTGCTTTCTGCAAAGCACTATCTGTTTTACTGTCTGGGATTATGTCCTTTACTCTCTCTACAATTGTTCCTTTGGAAGTGGGACTCTGCACCTGCAGTTGTTCTGAAGTTGAGAATGGCTGCTCCATTCTCACTGTGATTGTTGAAATCTGAGATTAACTCCTCTACTTCATCATGGAAACAAATTCATCTGAAATTGAGAGTGGATCAATAAATGATACTGAAGGTAGCTCTTCTTATTTCATGGAGGTAACTCTATCTTTTATTGTAGTCATGTCTCCATGACCCAACTAAAGTAATGCACCAACTTCCACTCAATTTTAATTATGGTGATTTCTCCCCCTGCATCTCATACTATATATGAATTGTGGTTGTTCTGGTTATCTTCATAAATACTGGAACTATTTCTCCAATTACTGGAGTAAGTGTCTCATCATAGTCTTCTCCCTCTTGCTGGGAGAATCCTCTGGACACACATCAGGATTTGTACATCTGCAACATGCTTGATCTATTTAAATCAATCTTGGAAGTCAATATTTGACTTCTCTTCTAGTCTCATGGAAGAATTCATATCCTAGTATTTTTGATTGGCTTCCTTCTCTGTTACTGAAACAAGGGAGTCTTCCCAGAAGATTTCATATCTCCTAGAAGTTTCTGAAGCTACGATCTAATATTATCATGGCATCTATCTCCCAATCCTGAAAGTTGTCTCTTCATCTGATCCTTTTTGAGATCAAGATTACTCTCGATTTCTTCTAAGTCTACAAGGACTTCATCATCTCTTATAGGGTATACTTGGTGTTGAATACCAATTCTAAATATGAAAAGTTGAGTCAGACTTCAAACGAGTTATGCTTCCCATCAAGGTGGCTTCATTATCCTTTGAAAAAGTCTATTGTGAGTTATTGTTCTAATGTTTGGTCATATTTGGAGCCTTCTGCTCCTTGCAATCTATCTCCATATGAGATACTATGGATTTCAAAAGATAGCTTCTTCTTCATCTTCTTTGGTACATGAATGTATATGGTTATGTACATAGTCTGATTCATGTCTCATATAATCTGTTTCCTTCTGCAACCTTCACTATAGCTTCCTCAGGGTTATCACCTGTGACCTGAAACAAGATCAACAAAGCAACAAGCAAGAATAATACTCTTTTGATAATAGTAAATAAAACAATAGCTCAAACAATCGCCACAATAGCTCCATTAGATATTTCACTTGTGACATGTCTAAAACAAAGATCAAAAGTAAGAAATACAATACAAAATGAGATCAACACTCTTCTAGTGCTGTGATCAAACATTCATCCAAGGTAACCTAGAATCAACACAAGAAGTTTCTCCTAGAGGAGAAGTTAGTTGTATCTGGTAAATCATTACATTAAGCATTTATCTGAATATGCTCACATGCTACCAAGTATAATAATTTTCAAAGATTGCTACCTCAACTATAGTGTTTACTTGTAAAGAGGTAGTTATCAACTAGCCATGTGCAACTTTGAATCTTATCAAATTAATCAATCAAATCTGGAACCTGGAGCCTTGTCCTCAAGAATGTGCGTGTTGCTTTTCTTCCAAGTCTCCTTCACTCAAGATGACAAGTTCTTTCTTCAACCTGTCTTCTATACTAAGACAATATGCTATCTTGACAAAAGGTTGGGTTAGAGAATAAACTCTATGATCTCAACTTTAACCCATCTAATGCCTTGAATTTAATTTTGACCAAAGGTTAGTATGATGGTCGTAGCTTCAACATGCAACCTAGATCAAAATAATGTCATATCAAATAGATGCATATCAGAATAATCAAATCTAGGTTGTATTATTCCTCTGAATGTGTTGGATCTTGAGATCCGTATGGATCTATGGTAAGAGATCCCTTCTCCCGCAAGTACCCTTTAAATCTTAATAGTTTAAACATATGTGAATACATACCTGTGATAGTATTTGCAGGTAGTTGCACCATTTGGTAGCAACGGTAATAATTACCAACTCTTAAAAACTTCAAGGGTGACTGCAACTGGTACTGCATCTAATACTTGAACTGATACTGAAACTGCAATTGATACTGCAATTGATTCTGAAACTACAACTGCAACTGCAACTGCAACTTAGGGTTTTATGAGGAAACCCTAATTTTTCAAACTTCAAATTTTGACATTTTGATCCAGGGACTGGATGCGCTGAGCTGAGGTGAGTAAGCTGGTGTAGTCAGATTTCCAAAACTCCAAATTTTACCCCTTCAAACTTGACTAGCGGAATTATGGACTAGTACTTCTGGTACCGGTTCTGGTTTCCTGGTACTTCTAGTTTTTTGGTGCTTCTGGTGTTCTATTTTTCTGGTACCAGTGAAAACTAGACTTTCACTTTCTGGGAGTTCTATCCACTGAAAAGGTGCGCTGAAGGTGCCAAAGATTTCCCTAGGCTAGGGTGCACTTTTCTAGATGATTTTTAGGCTGAAATTCCTCTTCAATTAAAAGCCCTAATTTTCTTGTACGACAACAGTGACGTTTTTCTTTATCTAGTGAAAGATGCTCTCTTCAGCTTAGCTCTAATACCATGTTAAGGTTTAAGATATTATTAGGTTTATTTTCAATTTAATAGATAACAATAACATAGATAGGATCACTAAGAGAAACACAATCACAAGATACACAACATTTATCCTGGGAAACCCTCATGAGGGAGAAAACCCAATAAAAACTTCCTTAATATAGATAGCCAATACAATGCCAAGACAATAAACCAAACACTAGATAATATCCTCCAATGAGCAATGTGCCTCTCTCTTCCTTCTTCTCCCAACTGCAGCTACCAAACTTGCGCACTTGATGAGTGAATGAGTGAGTGATCAAATGAGTCATTGGCTTCTTTTACTTATACAAATTGGCAGGAGCTGGAAATGTGTCTCTTCATTGGGTAGGTCCGACTTGTCTTCTTAGTGGTTAAAACCAATTTAATTAGCTTGGGGGATGAATTCTCAATTTGCATAATATATTTAGGGTTTGACCAATCCACAAAAGGGAATTTGGTCAACAATTACAATGCCTGACATGATAAATCCACAAAAGGGGATTGATCTAATGAATAATAACTCAATAATAAATAGAATACTCTTTGTAGTTTCAATATTTCAACACTTTATGGTTGAATGTGATACCTGTTAGTGCAATAAGGGAAATAATGTCAAATCTCCTGGTACATTCAAACCACTTCCTCTTCCTCCTACTATTTGGACATATATTTCTATGGATTTCACTGTTGGCTTACCCAAATCAAAAAATAAGTCAATCATCATGGTGGTAGTGGATATTCTTCCCAAATATGATCGTTTTGGTGCTCTTCAAAAACAATTCATAGCATCCAAAATGGCTCAATTGTTTATGGATAATATCTTGAAACTCCATGGAATGCCTCAGTTTGTTGTTTCTTACTGTGATCCCACTTTTACTAGCAATTTCTGGCAAGAATTATTGAGGATCTAGGGAACTAAATTGCATATCAACATAGCCTATCATCCTATTCGATATGTATGGGAGAAACAATGGTGGATTATGTCCATAGACTGCTTCAAAAGGTGTCATGTGAGTGGCAATATGGTAAGGGGTGTTGTACCACTATTTAGCCAGGGGTAGCCACTAAACCCATTGATGTATAAATACAAGTATAAATAAGAATTAGTATAAATAAGGGTAGGAGGCATGAGAAATATTTTCTTGAGAATTATTGTAATAGATCTATGCTCTAATGGAGGTTTCCCCCTCAAAGAGGAAGGTGAACATTGCTTTCTTTGAAAAAAGGTATTATTTCTGGTATTGCTCTTCTCAATATTTTGTTTCTCCATTGATATCCGTTGAATATTCTTGTTTCTACACTCTATAGTTCTATAGAAAAGGTTCCATATTGGGACTGTGAAAAGTGTTTGAAAATTGAATTATATTTCAAGTACTTGATACCTGGTGTTTTGGCAATACCCTGGTGTCCTGGTGGGCCAATGGCCCAATGACCTTGGTGGGCCAATGACCTAGTAGTCCCACTATCCCAGTATCCAGGAACTAGATCGATGATCGATATCTAATCGAGGAATGGTCGGATGGTTGTTGAGAATTGAAGTTTTGGTGTTTTTTCTAACAGTCGGTGAGTAGATCTACGATCATGAATTAATTCTGGACCCATTCGACGATTGTTGAGCATTGAGTGTGTTTGCAATAACCTATGAATAGAACAAACGAAAATGTGAGGAGTTTGTACCGGTTTCAAAGGATTTTTGCATCCCGATTTCGGGGAAGATTCAAAGGACTTAGAGTTGATCCCATGAACATGAATTTTGTGTATGTGGACAAAGCCTAGATGTGTGGGTTCTGGGTATAAGTAACAATGCCCTGATCGTTTTGAATGGGTGAGTGTGTGAGTGAAGTATGTGTACAAGGAAGTGAAGCTCTAAGGTTATGAGGTGCAAGAAGATTAAAGAGAGAAATATGTAACTGTCTGAGGGTGGAAAGGAGGTGCAAGGTCAAAAGGAACATTTKAAGTCTTTTAGATTGTGAACAGGTGGAGAGTGTTGTGGAAAGTGMAACAAAGACATAGTAGCTGAAAGTAACAGATTTGTCCAGGTGAAAGCTTAGAGAGATGTGTTTTTTTGTACTGTTGATAGTTTAAGAAGAATTAAATCCAGATAGASAAGTTGAGGATATTGGTGTCTCCAGTAGGTTGGTTCCTACATCTTTTTGAGTTAGTGCTCAACTAAGGGGATTGGTGTCTCTAGTAGGTTGGTGCCTGCAAATATTGTAGTTGTAGGTGGGTGTCTACAGGTGTTGCTGATTTAGTTCTTAGGAAAATGGATTGATGTCTCTTTCAAGTTGGCTCAAGTAAAGCATTGTAGTAGATTGGTGTATGTAGCAGGTTGTTGCCTATGAAAATATTTAAATAAAATTTTGATGGTTTTCTCCCAATTGGGTTTCCATATTAAATATTTGTGTATTGTGTACTTCATATTAATTATTGATTTCTTATGGTTTGTAAAGTAATGAATTGATAAGTATAGAACACCAAGAAAATAAAAAGAAATCTTATACCGATTCACCCACCCCCCCCTCTCAGTATAAGTAATTGTGCCGACACATATGCTATGATGTATTCAGTCTGTAGATTCCACATTCATATTCATTCATTATAGTTATTTTTTAGTGAAACCATATCTCCCATTCTGGTTATTGTATCAGATCCACATTAATAAAATCTTAGAGCAACATATTAGCACCAATTCCAGTGTTACTGTGTGATGTTTTTCATGATATCTAAATTGATTTCATCTTGTATGAACAATTCTTATCATTTTATTTGATATATTTGGGTATACGCAGAAGGTTTATGTTATGTTTAAATATATGAATCTTTTAAAGTTGTATGAAGCATAACCCACCACAAATCTAGATTCATATTGTCAAAACTGTTGAATTCTTAATTGAACATCATGTTTCCCCACCCCTAAAAAGAATGAAAGATTTATTCTGAGAAATACCTTGCTACTTTATTTGTTTCCCTTAAATTCATCCATCCATCCCACTAAAAATTTCAAATGTTTGATTGCACATGGTAATATGCCTCTTTGGGTTGAGAGTTATTAGTCATCTTATTTGAATTTGTTTGAGAGAGAGAGAGAGAGAGAGAGAGAGAGAGAGAGAGAGAGAGAGAGAGATTCACAAAATTATTACCAATACAAATATGGATTTAAATATCTATTTGAGTTTTATCCCTTGAGGTGCCTTGGCATAGTTCCATGAACAACCTGGAACATCTCAAGGAACAACATGTTGAGCCCTTCACTTATTTCTTTGGCCTTTCTT
>JASDQU010198875.1:13248-23897 GCA_032191745.1 Picea mariana
AGATGTTTTTCCAAATTCACATTTTGACAACTTTACAAAAAGTTTCTCTCTCTTCAATACTAAAAGTATCTGCCTAACATGCTGGACATGCTCTTCCTTAGTCCTACTGGAAATAAGAATATCATTTAAGTATACTATTACAAAATCATCAATGAATGTCCTAAATACATCTTTCATTACCCACATAAAAGTAGCAGGTGCATTAGTAAGCTCAAATGGAATCACTAACCATTCAAATAATCCATGTTTTGTTTTAAAAGAAGTTTTCCATATATTGTGTTCAACAACTCTGATTTGATGGTAACCACTTCTTAAGTCTAACTTAGTAAAATATAGCACATTTTTCAATTGATCTAATAAGCCATCAATGCGAGGAAGAGGGTAACGGTTTTTTACCATGATCTTGTTCAAGGCTCGAAAGTCTACACACATGTTCCATGTGCCATATTTCTTTGGCACCAGGATGATAGTTGACACACATGGAGAAGCACTTGGTTTGATGACCCCTTGTTCAATCAACTCTTGTACCTAGTTATTTATCTCTGGATTTTCCAAAACTGATAACCTGTACATTCCAATGTTAGGAAGAGGAACATCCTGTTGCAATTGTATCTCATGTTCAACTTGTCATTTTGGAGGTAATCCTTTCGGAACTTGAAAAATATCATCATAGTTAGAAACAACTCTAACTAAGTCATATTTCAACTTTGTATTACAATTTTGGAAAGTATCAATTCCAACAGTTTCTTCTGATGAGCCCTTACAACATATTCTTTTCCATATTTAGTTAATTTATACTTGTTTTCTTCATGATATAATATTTCCTTTCTATCAAAAATATATGGACTCCCAAGTACAATACCACATATATCAAGTGGAACTACATCTAACTCAACCTCATCTATAAATTGTGAAGTGATAGCAAACTTTAGAACACATTTCCTATTCACTTGCAACTGATTATCATTATGAATCCATCCTAATGGATATGGTTTCTTATGAGGTTTAGTAGTTAATACAATATTTTAAACAATTTTCTATGATATTATGTTTACTTGTGAGCCACTGAAAAACAAAGTATCAATTTTTGTATGTTTGGAAATTACTCTTATGTGAAAAAGTTCTGTTCATTTGATCTCATCAACTTCATTATCAACTTTTAGAGACTGAATTGAAGAACTTGTACTAGCTTTAGAATTTTTACCTTTGATTCCTATGACTGTGACCTTGCTCTCATCTCCTGAATCGGACCCCAAATCTATTTGAGCTATTGCTGTAGTCTTTGGCTTCCCTTTATTTCTGAACTTTGCTGGTTTCAATTCTAGGTGAAGGATCTAACAACGATCCTCACTATGACCTTCTTTCTTACAATGAGTGCATGTAGGTTTTTCCTTCTTCACTATATTATACTTCTTCCCTTTAAACTTATCTTTACCCTTGCCTTTGTTTTTTCCTTCAATAGGTTTAAATGGTTTTACAAAATCAACATTTACATTCTTGCCTCTAGATTCAAGATAAGTCGCTTGCACACAAACCTCATATAAACTAGTTGGATTAAACACAAGAATGGTATGTCGTAAATAGATATGAAAACCACCTATGTACTTAAGTAATGTCTCTTGAGTATCCAATGGTATTCCCAACAATAAATCTCTTTTTCAAAACTCCTGTGTATAACTTTGAACATTTTGTCCCTTTAACTGCCCAAAGTTCTGCCATGACANACATAATAGCTTGTTGCATATAAGCTAGAGGATAAAATTTCTTTCATAATGCATATGTAAAATCAAGCCATGAAGAGAGTGTCTTACCAAACTTTTTAAGATCCTGTTTTGTTCTTCTTTCCCACCACACAAGAGTGCTTCCTCCCATATTGAGACTATCAAGCTGGATCATAGTCTCCTCATCTATGATTTTCCGTATCCTGCAATATACTTTGATTTGTCTAATCCAATTATCTAAATTTTCTGCATTTGGTTCCCCATCATACAAAGGTAACTCAAAATTAACATCAAGCTTTAACATAGGCATGCCAGACTTATGTTTATGTGTTTTATTTTGTATAGTATGTGTCGTAGAATGAGAACTAGTATTTGAAGTAGAACTTGAAGAAGAAGGAGAAGAAGGTGTTGAAGGAGGAGGCTTTGAATATTCTCCCCTCTCCTCACTTTTCTCCTTCGTAAGAGGTTCTCCTACAAATGTTTCTTTCTCTCCAAAAAATCATCATATAACACTTTGACCATTTCTGACATGGAGAGAAATGCTTTTTCGAACTCTCTAGTTCGTGGAGAAGTTTCTCCTTCTGTCACCATTCTTTTCTTCCTCAACACTCATTCTATCTCTGAAATGAATTCAACCAATGATACTTATCCTCTTCAAGATTTGGATCTTGTGAGCATCCAATCCTACACTTGTTAGACCTTCCAATACAACCAAAGCTCTAATATGAAAATACTTGATCCAAAAATGAAAGGTATTATAAACAAATTGTCATTAATTTGATGCTCATGGGTAATTAAAGAGTCCAACCATCATTAATCATGCTAGAAATAAGAGAAGATAACAAAAATAAGAAAGAGAAACAAACACAAAGTACTTGTTAACGGAGTTCACCAATGTGTGGCTACATCTCTGGGTCCGCTTCCAAGTGGAGGACCGCTTTATTGATATTTAATGCTCAAGTTCTCTTTACAATTGTTCTTTGTTGTTACAAAAAAAGATTATGATCTGATATACAAGACCTCCTTTTGCAGATGCACACATGCCTCAACTATCTCTTCTTAAAACATGACTCAACGCCCCTCAAAACATGAGAAATGGGCCATTAGCTCAAGCTTCTCTTACATTCCCTACAATACAAAAGTACCCTCACAAGCTCAAAGGGCCTGGTTTATATATTGTTTAGGCTCAATTATGGAAGCCCAACTTCCCACAAAGATATGGCCTCATTTTGGGGTCAAATCCCCCTCCATATGGAAAAAAAATATCCAAAAAGGCTTAAATCTAGGAAAAAACTATATTAAAAACCACTATGATATGAAAAATTAACTTACTCCCCCTAAGGTTGGGTGTGCGCCCCTTTTGTAGTGGTCGTATGGGCCATATGGCCAAGTGCCAACCAAGAGGGCGCTAAGCAGTCAACCTTTCCTTTGTCTACTCCTGGTCATATGGTGAAAACATTGGACCTAGGGTTTGATTGGATGGGATAAGCCCCCCATCGATTGATCATGGCCATTGGTTACACCTTTGCCTTTGCCTTATTGTATGGTTCTGTGTATACGTGCTAGGGGCTGGGGCCTAGACCCGACCCTTTACACTACGACCATAACAAAAATTAAAATTAAAATATTATATTTCGACTATAATGGTTAAGACTCATTGTGGGCAGGTTGGTATCCTAACCTTGCCCAAAACACTGTCCCACGCCCAGAGTTCGCGGGTTTGACTCCTGTGGAGTCCATAAAATTTTTCCAATTCAATCCAACGAAGGGGTGCCACATGGAAGCCCATGACTGGGGCATGTGGCATCATTACATTCGCCCACTAGAAGACATGTGTCAAATGATGATTTGACCACATCTTCCACACCTGTCCAGTCAACATGCCACGTCATTGTACAATCGTACGGCCTGTATGGCAACTGCCACATCAACATAGTACTGACTGCCAGTCACCTGCCATGTGTCCATATGTACTACCGAGTGTCACCTCTGGATGATACCATGTCATCATGACATCATGTTGACATCACCTGTCGTACTGTTGACGTCAGCGTTGACTTTTTGCCAGTTTGGGAATTTGATCATAATGTGATAAATTTCGCATACGGTGTCTGTTTGAGGAAAAAAATATATGGCCAGAATCAGCATGATGAGAAAGATACAATGGAATTGGTTTCATCCAATTCTGAGAACTTTTATTTTTGAGCATTTTTCTAGACCTGAGGATCCTCTTGGATCATTTTTCCAACTACCAATTTGTCATGACACTTGTTTAGAACTTCTCTTCAAGTTTGAACAAACCACTGCTATCCATATCACCGACCACATCCATGAATGGCGTCGATGACTTAGTTTGTGTAAAGTAGAAAACACCAAAGAACAACATCTTGATTGGTTTCTTAATTCGCTTGTCTCTGTTATTGCCAAGGATGTAGCTTCCACTTTTCCTCAATCAGAGAATGAAGCCATCAGAAAGGCCCCACAATTTGACCTCATATAGTCCCATTCAGGTTACTTGTACACAATATTCCCTGATGCACCAAGACCCATACCATTTTTCTAGGACAAACCTGGGATGTCCCACGCTGTGGATGGGTTGATTGATTCTATGATGCACTGCAACCCTTATAGCCACCTGCCACCTACTTATGGTGCAAATAAATATCCACATCCATATGGAGGGACATATTATTACCCTCCCCCCACTCACCAATAATCATATCATGTTGTTCCCCTTCAGCCGTCGGGGGGACCCCCACTGGTACCTCATATGCATCTGCTATATCAATGAAGTGTGGGTCCACCCACAACCCACACATATGACCCTAATAGTGGTGGAAGTACCTCAAATTCCTATATGCCATATGGATCATCTCCATAAAAAAATCCATAATTTCCATTTTCTAGTCCTCCCCAGTTAGTTTCTCCTCCACCATGACAACCACATGCCAGCGTTAACTTTGCTCAGCTATCTCCCATTCAACATGTCCATGCTTTTGAACAATTGAATATCTAAAATCCAACCCATTAGCTGAATAATTCCAAGAATAAATGGAAAAATTGAAACAATAACAACCCGGGACCAGGAGGAAATAACCCCCAACAAAATCGTCCCACTGGGGGCAACCAGAATCAAGGAAACCAAAACCCCCAAGGGGTAAACAATAAAAATCAACCACGATAAGGGAAGAAAAATAAGCTAAGAACTAACTTCCCTTGCACTCTATGTGGTGAGTATGGAAATTATACTCACCATTTCCCCAAATTAGCGATTTCAAATGGATGAAAGAATCCATGAAAACACAACGCCCTCCAACACCGCCTGCCCCTCAACAAGACCCACAACATTATTTGCAATCACCACCTCCGAATATTTTTCAAAACCCTATTTCAAAGAAAGGTGTGATGAATACCCAACAGGAGATAATCCCCACCCCACCACAAATGGGATAGTATCAAAACCCGGGTCCCATTCAACCTGAAAATCCGGTCAATCACAATATTCTCCTTACCAATGAAGAAGAGATTCTTTTGCAAACATGAGGTTGTCAATACGGTGTCCCCTTGGAATCTACCCCAACCACCTCATAAGCGACTCTAGCTACATCCGGACAAACATTGATGATTCCTCGCCCTAACACTAAACCCAACCCCTGTGTACCCTGCATGCCTTTATGATGGAATGTACATAACCCTCATGCTAGGGCATCCCATAATTATAGTCTGGTCGATGACTTAACACAGTCTCCTGTAGTCATGTGTGTATTGGAGGTCCTCCAAACCTATCCATATCAATGGAAATCCTTGTTTTCCTCCTTGGGGGCAGTCGACCCAGTTGATACTCGACTCATCACCTTTTATCTAGATAGCGGAGAACCATGCCTCCCCACCCTGGTAGATTTTTAGATACTAGTTAAGATACAAAACATCACAATTCATTGGTGCATCATTGATGAAGGTGCATCCACATGCATCATTTCCAAAATAGTATGGCAAAAACTTGGCTCACTCGAGCTAGTACCATCTTCCATGACCCTGAGAGCTTATGACAGTCGACCATCATCCCTTGAAGGGCTCTTTAGAAATGTTCCTATAGAAATTGGGGGAAAAACCATCCTGATTGACATTGAAGTTATCGATGCCCCACTTGATTATAATATCTTGTTCGGACATAGATACATGTATGCCAAGAAGGTGGTTACCTCTTCTTTGTTTCATACAAGAATGTTCCCCCACAATGGGAAAATCGTCACCATTTACCAGTTTACACATTACAAGCCAAATCATTCTTCCAACATCGATAACATCCTCCCCCTTGTCTGCACTAGCTAAGACTCTTTTTCGGTCATCGAAGTAGGTCCTAGAGTATTCAAGGACCCATCCTTGTTAGGGGCATATCATGGAGCATCACCTCTCCTACACCCTACTATTTTAGCACAGGTGTGTGTCGTGTCTTCCAAGGGAACATATATCAGAGACAATACTTGTAATATCCCTAGGCCAAACCCAATTGTAAATGTAAATACAAATGTACTTAAGCTGGTGAGCTGTTTGACATCATTTTTGTATGCACCTTCCATGGTATAGTGCACGCTTGTAATGCGCAGTAAAATGAGGAAGTGTGCACATTCCAGGATACTACATGTGATTTTGAGACCATGGAGCCTTTGTGTATATGCGGTGTTTTATAGGGTGGTGAGACAGGTTTGTGATGATTAGGACGAAGATCCTAGATGTTAAAGGCCAATGAGTTTATTTTTGTATATGTCTCATCATTAATATAAAATATATCACTCCGCACAGACCAAACATGATAAAATAGTATGAGGGACTAAAATCCACTAGTTAGGGAAAAGTGGGGCTAAAAGTTAAGAAAAAAGGGCTAAGCTAGGGAGATTAAGCCAAAAAGGAATATTATGTTAATATTCCTTAAAGTATAAAGTATGGATAATTATTTTATCCTAAGTTCTAAGGATGGGGACAAGTGGGCCAAAGTGGCTCCCAACATGACAAGTGTCAATTTGGGAACATGCATACATATATCTTGGACTTAGTTCATTTTCCTATCATTCCTTCCATCATTCAGTCATTGAGTCAATCATTCCATTATCATTCACACACTCATTGAGATATCCTCCGTACCTTCCTGTCACTCTACCTGAATCTGTATCCATAACCATACATGTTTGTGTAGCTGGTTAGCTTGGGAGTTGGACTAAAGAAGCGGGTTGTCAGGCCCATGGGATATTGAAGAGGTGGGTTGTCATGCCCATGAGAAATCTCTCTGGGTGAGATAATTGCTAGGAATTGATTTTCTGAAGGTGCTAAATTGCAGCTACTGGGCTCTGAGACTTCCTGTCTAACCTGTTGTTGAATCTCGGAAAGGAAGTGGGGTAGTCGAAGGAATGTTGAGCAGAGAAGGGGCACACTTCCTAGGGTGGGACATGCATGTGGGGAATGAGGGACTGTAGGCTATTAGTTTGAGTTGGCACCTGTGATAGAGTCTCTCCTGTTGTCTATGATCCATTATCCTGGTTAGGAATCCCTTTACCTAGGTGGAGTTTATTCCCAGCTCGGGGGTGACACACTATTGAGAGTGATGAGCAGTGTGGTCTAAGACTGGGAGGTTCATGGAAGGTATGCATGAAGTTGGTGATATTCTTACCAAGATAAGTGTCAATTGTGTGTTAATTTATATGCTGAATTATTGTTTACGTGTTTATTTTTATGGGTTTGTCCTATGTGTGGTTTATAACTGTCTTTATATTTATGGGTATTTCCTGTATATGCTGCATGTATATGTTTACTTCTATTTGAGTATGAATTCGTGCAATTGCATAATGTATTTGTTTGTTTACGTTTAATATATATAAGTTCTGCAAGAGTTCTGTGTGTATATGTTTTAATTGCTTGCAGTTCGAAAAATTTATGTATCATAGCTCAGTTGGATGTTGGGTATGTTACAATATGTTGAGCAAAGACTGAAAGCATTTTCTAGAGTAGTATGGCTCGACCTGGGTGGCTGGGGATGTTACATCTTGCCTCTTCGGTTAACCTTTTAGATTCCTGTAGATTATGTTTCCAAGCTTCTATAGAAATTCCTTCTTTTAAATTCTATGAATCAAAGGTCTGTGATGAGTTTTGGGTCACTGAACTAACCTCATTTTGACATAGTATTAATTCCATGAATTTTATTTGGACCTCTGTTAACTCAACGTCCTTTTTTGAAATGATTTTTGAAAAATCCTTTATCATAGTTTGTTGATTTAAAACACAACCCATAATCTGACAAAAGTGTACCTGTGTTTGTCTTAATTGATAATTAACATGTAAATATTGATGCTTAAATACCTCAACATCAATCATTTCACTCTCTAAACTTTGAATTTGAGTTTGTAGTTATGAAATTTGAGCATTCTTTTCATTTAAAAAATCAGAGAGAAATTGTTGAAATCAACTAATCTCATCTCTCAGTTGTTCTTCCAATATTTTCTTCTGTTCAAAGTGTGCTTGATGTGCCTATGAAATGTTGAGTTCCACCTTCTTTTCAATGAGTTTTTCTTTCTGTTTCAATTTTTATTCAAGTTGAATTATTTCATCATTTTTCTTCTTAATGATTTGCTTTAAATTATTTACTGACCAAATGTTGGCTAATGAAAAATATTCCATGGAATCTACCAATTCTCCTACAAATTGTTGATCATATTTTCTAGAACCATCCCAAATTATTCTTTGTTTTGTTGGTGGTTCATTCACCGGACTAGTTTTCTTCTTTTGAATCCTACCTTTTATAATTTCTCACTTCTTCTTACTAAATAAGAAGTTTGTACGAGGATCTTCCTCCTCCTCATTCAATGTCAATGAATCAACATATAAAGGATTAGGGAATTAAATCCCACAAATACTGGAGAGAGGTGTGACTAAGGAAACTAATGAAGAAACCAAACTATCATGCTCTTGAGTTTGAGTATTTTTGTATGGAGTCTCTCTACCTTGACTAGAGTTTTGAAGTGAAGATAACATCTATACTGGTTCTGTCAGAGTATGACTTGTAGAAATTTTCTCTTTGTGATATGATTGCCTCTGTTGAATATTTTCAGATGAAAGAGACTTGATATGTAACTTCTTCTGATCTATCTCTTGGATGATTTTTTCTTCTAACATTTCTTTTGATAGTACTTATAAAATTACCTCGATTTTTTTTTGGTTTGGATGGGATTCCATCTATTGTTGGGAAGGGTTGAGAATTTGACAATATTTTTCTAATGATTCATCTATTTGAGATACCATAAATTCTATATTTGGTTGAGTTCTAGGAGACTTTTCTATGTACTCTTGTTGGAGGATCGATGGGAGGAAACTCCTCCTTACCTTATGGAAATTTAAGAAACCATCAAGCACATGATTAGGGAGGTCTTGAATTCTATGAAAAACTTCTTGATAAGACACAACTCTCCTAAAAATATTATCATGAGGAGTTTCTTCATGAACATATCTCTTTACACTAACAAGAAATGAATGCCGATCTAAATTTTTTAAAGGGTCATGCATCTTAAGTTCAATATAGGAAAAAATGATATCTTCCAATTCCATAGATTCTATTTTGGAATGTATGTTGGAGCAAGAAGGTTTGGAGAACAATGCAACAAGTGAGGCAAAACAATGTGCCACATTTTGAGGAAAAGTAGTGTGTGCGATAGGATTTGAAGAAATATGGTGCAAAAGTGGACAAACCCAACCTAGTTAGGGTTAGGGTTTTGGAATGTAATGTAAGGGTTTTTAACCTATTTTTTAAATAAAAATAGGTGAGTTCTATGGTATATTGAGGAATATCATCTATGATTATGATATGATATTAGTGCGACAAGTCCGGTTTGGAGAACCTTTTTGGATATTTTGGGATTGGAAGTATGTTTGAGAGTTGTGGAGCTCAGGTGGAGTCAGTCTGGAGATGTAGCTGAGGGTCAAGTCGCAAGCTGTGGATATTGGTGTGAATCTAGTCTGTCTCACTACTCTCCATTATACTATGATTTAATGCGTGCAATTCCATTTTGATGAATAAGAAAGAGCAAAAGATCTTTGTGGATGTAGCCCCAGGGGGGTGAACCATGATAAAACCATGTGTGTAATGTTTTTTAATGTGTTATTATTTATGCAGTTATTATTGAATGGTTAGATAGATGAATGTAATTTTTATTTACAGTGTGTGCTATATTAAACATGTAAGTGCTTGAATGAATGAATGGATATAATGAATAGCATAACAAAATACATGGTTAAGTAGAAATGAGAAGAATCGAGAAAGAACATCCCCCAATCCCTTCCATGACTGTAGACATATGTGTCCTATAATCCCCCTTAAACCATCTTGGGTGAGAATGCACTATGCACTTTGTTCATGGTGTAGCCTTCTGGTTTACCAGAAGGGTCGATAGTGATAAGGGTTTTGTTGGAGAACTAATGTAGAACCCGGGTCAACCCACAAGTCCAATAATTGGTTTCATTTCCAGCTAGAACTCATAAGGAGATTGAGGAAGGGGTTTGGTGAAGAATATGCAGTGGTAAAAAGGGGTGTTCAGACCATGGAATACTATGAGGAAAGAGATTGAAAGATGTTTAGAGACAAAGAAGTTAGAGTTCACACAGAAAGATAATAAGGGTTCCAGGTATACACCGTGCCAATACCTGTAGAGGTATGTATTTACTAATTTGCATGAAGCATATTTTTGTTTATTTCCATAGTTATTACATGAATAGTTGTTAATGTTGAAGGATACCCATCCAACTAACCAGATAGGCCAGTAGAGTGGACTGCTAAAAATATCACACGGTTGGAAAGAGTTAATAATAAATTCACACATGTAGTGGATTTCTAGTTAGATATGATTATTGTAGAGTTTATAACCGATTTTTCTGTAGATACAATGA